>CAUYLG010078074.1:0-11777 GCA_963573385.1 Cacajao melanocephalus | reverse complement strand
TTTTTTTTGGGGGGCTGGGGGGAGGGGACAGAGTCTCGTCCTGTTGCCCAGGCTGGAGTGCAATGGCGTGATCTTGGCTCACTGCAACCTCTGCCTCCTGGGTTAAAGCAGTTCTCTGTCTGAGCCTCCCAAGTAGCTGAGATTACAGGCGACCGCCACCACAGCCACCCCAGTTTTGTATTTTCAGTACAGATGGGGTTTCACCATCTTGGCCGGGCTTGTCTTGAATGCTTGACCTTGTAATCTACCCACCTCGGCCTCCCAAAGAAACATCTTAATAGACATATTTAAAGTAAGGAACTTAACTTTTTACTTTCTTGATACTTATAGGCTTGGGAAGCTCTACAGTGACAAACTTTGAGGGTCCGGGGTCCATGCACTGAACTTCCTGGATAATGGTCTGTTTCTGGGAAGCTGCATAATTGAGCTTCCTGGTTCCAAGAAGGCAGACTGGCTGCCCCCGGGCTTTGGAACCAGATTGGAGCTGTCACATCCACTTACTGAGACCCACATGACCTTTGTTCCACACCTGAGGCTGTTCTCTGTGAGCCAAATATGGATGTACCTGGCGCAGAATAGATGTTTTTTGCTGTGAGAACAATTTGGAGTAATATTTGCTCATAAATGTCGCCGTTTCCTTAGAAAGTAATGCATTAGCACCTTGGCTGGCCGATTCCTGCTGTTCTTTCAGGCTGAACAGCAGCAGTGTCTGAATCACCTTCCGGAAGCACCTTGTGGCAATTCGCTAATTATTTTTATGATGCCAGGTCAGCAGTAAAGGTGGCCTTACTGCTTCTCTCTTTCTCCAGAGCCATGTGACAGAAGAGACTATTTTTCAAACCTGAGTTTGAGCGCCCAGCCTGCCAGGAGGGGAAGGCACTGAATATTCAGGCTGAGTTGTTTGCACACCTTTCCCTTTGCCTGTCCTTGTCCCAGTCCTGGTATTTCGTCCCTGGAAACTGTATTATTTTCAGAGAACTGCTGAAACAAAGTACCATAAAGGGGGTGGCTTTACACAACAGAAATGCCTTCTTTCATAGTCTGGAAGTTAGAGGTCTGAAATCAAGGTGTTGGCAGGGCTATGTTCTCTTCGAAGGCTCTAGGGGAGAATGTGTTCCATGCATTTTTTTATTTTAGCTTCTGGTGTTGCCAGCAACTGTCAGCATTCCTTGGCTTGCTGCTGCTTTGCTTCATTCTCTGCCTCTGTCATCACATGGCATTGAGACATGTCCTTCTCCCATGTGTCTGTCTCTGTGCCTCTTCTCATAAAGACATCAGTCATACTGGATTAAGGGGCCACTCTACTCCACTTCAACCTCATCTTAACTAATTGCATCTGTAAAGAGACTATTTCCAAGTAAGGTCACATTACAAAGTACTGGGGGTAAAGATTTTCACTTCTTTTGGGGGGATACAATTCAGATGATAACAAAACATATCCAAGCATAACTTATTTATGAAAGCTGGGACATTATTCCTATTTTTCAGGTCTGGTCGGGAGTTGCTTTAAGTGTTTCCTACATAAGTGTTTCCGTTGTAGGTAGGAGGAGGGTGGCCGAACTCTAAGCTCAAGCTAGTTGTGTGCACATGTGTGTTTTTTGAGCATGCTCTCTGTGAGCTACAGTTGTTTGGGTGAACACAACTCTTTTCTTATTTTTATGAGAGCATAGTGTTCCAACAAACAAAGAAAAAGAAGACTCCTTTCTCCTTGCTGAGGCAAGGTCTGTGTTCTAGGGCTCCTTCATTCCTGCGACACCTCATCTGTGACAAAACTCTTGTTTCCAGCCCGGAGGGAAAAAAAAATTACAGTCATATTAAAAGTACCACAGGAAAGTTAAAACCCTGGAGTCGGTCATTTCAGAAAAGACTAAACTCTTTTAACTAAACAGAGCAGCTTTGAAATTTAATAGAAATCTTGTGAGGTGTACCATAATGTGAAACACTATTTCTTTTAGTTATTTCATGAAAAGATGAGCATTTCTGTGGTGACTTTCATCTGAAGTACCTCAAATGCCACACTAATTTGATAAATGATGCTGTCTATGGGGCTTCTGCATCCTGCCCATGGTTCTTCTCAATTTCCAAATCCTACAGAGGCACAGCCTTTTCTGTAGTACCGGTTAAGGCTCTGCATGGTAGCAATTCTACTTAAACAAGGTGTTCTGGGATTCTGAGAATTTTCCATTCCTTATTTGTATTTCAAGGAGATACTTGGCATTATAAAAGAACTGTGGATTTAAAATTAGCTGTGTGAATCTGGGCCTCAGTTTCCTCAAGTGGAAAATGAAGCATTTAGACTTATGACTTCTCTTCCAAGTTTGACTTATTTGGACTTATGACTTCTCTTGCAGGTTTAAATATCTAGGAGTCTATGGTTTGTGAAGACTTCTAAATTGCTTTGAAATGTTGACCAGGGAGTTAAGCATGCTTTTAGGGAATCATCTGCTACTTGGCATTCTGCTCAGTTCTGCTGACAAAATCCTCTGTTGCATGAAGGATTTCCCTGGTATTCAACCTCCATGTTCTTTAGGCTTGTCAATGTTTATAGCACAGCAGTGACCTTGCAAAGTGAAATAGCCACTCTGCATTTCTTTCTGCCAGTGTGCTTGCTCTCCAAAGGCTGTCCCAGAGATTATTGATGAGGATTATGGCCCTGTATGATTCCTAATATTTCTGTAGCTCTTTATGGTTTTCACAATGAATTCATGAGCATTCATTTGAATCCCCCCGATAGTCTGGAGGTAAGTTAGACTGGCATTATTATTCTCATTTGAAGGATGAGGAAGCCAAGGAACATAGAGGCTACCTCACCTTAACAAGGTCACAGAGTAAATTAGTGGGAGAGGAAGGAATGGAATACAAATGTTCTGGCTTCTAGTTTAAGTTTTCTTTTACTATATTACATTTGAATCAAACTTTCCAGATAGAGAAAGAAAATAACATAACATATATACCTACTATGTGCTGGATATACTAGTCAGGAATCAAACCACCACATATTTGATTCTGAGGGCAAAATTATTTACGTTGCCCAAAATTCCTCTTTGATGACTGCAAGCAAATGGTAAACAACAAGTGCCATTATATAAAATAGATTAAATTAGTTTGGTTTTATAGGCAACTTGAACACACTCAATTTCGATGTGTACACATAACAGAACTTCCCTAAGCTATGTGCTTAGGGATGCAAATAGCACCGGGCTGGGATCATTCTCCTAGTGCCTTCCAGGGAGCTTCCATGGGAAGTGCATGGGGAGTGAGGAAAGCTGTGTAGGAAATACATTGTTTCTTTGTAAAAGACATTACTAGAAAATGGGAGGAGCCAAGAATGACATTGCCTTTTCTCTTGAATGGCTGGTGTGATGTTCAGAGACACCAAGAATTCCTTGTGGGTGCTCTTACGTCTTTTTCCCTGGTACCTGGGCCCACAGTAAGAGGACAAATGAAAAAACGTATGTGATTGTATTGTGGAAATGCAGCCAACTGGTCATAATAAGAAGCCAACATTGTGTTTCATGAAAGAATAGACTTGGGATGCAAAAGCTGTTCTGCTACTTGCTAGTTATGGGTTCTTGAGCAAGTGCCGTATCTTATTGAGCTTCAGTTTTCCCATCTTGCCTTCTAAGGGCTTCAGTGAAATGATCTCAGTAAAATGCCAGACCTAATACCTGGGTCTTTTCTAGTCTCAGATGAGAAATTCCTTTTTCTCACCTTTCTTTTGAGTTAGTGGCTTAGTTCCTATTAACATATTCTGGGATAAACCCATTTTTTTTTTTTTTTTTTTTTTTTATACAGAGTCCCTGTCACCCAGGTTGGAATGCTCTGGTGCGATCTTAGCTCATTGCAGCACCTGACTTGTTGGGTTCAAGCGATTCTCATACCTCAGCCTCCAAAGTAGCTGGGATCGCAGGGGTGTGCCACCACACCTGGCTAATTTTTGTATTTTTATTTTCTCCATGTTGGCCAGGCTAGTCTTGAACCCCTAATCTCAAGCGATACACTGCCTTGGCCTCCCAAAGTCCTGGGATTTCAGGCCTAAGCTACTGCACCAGGTCAAAATCCATTTTTTTGAAGTAATTTATGCTCTTTACGAAGACAGGATTTGCAAATATAATAGATTTCTTTTTTAAAAAAACAAGTTTTCAAAGTTATGTCTTCACATCAAACTCTATTAGTTGTTCCATTTTTTGTATACTCAACACCCCTTCCTTCTGGGAACTCTCTTCCCTCTCATATATATCTGGTGGGGTTGAAGATGATGTGGCTCTGCCTTTCTTGGCAAGTGATTGGCTCAAGGATAGATATGGGATCCTAGAGGAGCCAATCACAGTCTTTGAGTTTGCTTTGGTCACTGGTGGTTAAAGAGCAACACTCTTCTCTGAGATTGCCAGCTGTGGGCAAGGTTGAGTCTGGGCTGCTGGTAGCTGTCTTTGATGCCTTGTTGAAAGAGCCTCTTGAGGATGAAACCCCCATGTGGGAAAACGGAACAAAAAAAACGTTAGAAAGAAATTTTTTCATGACATAGTTCAACCTCTGTATCTATCTGACCATTCTTAAAATCTGTTCTGTCTTTGAGTTCTTTGCAATAATAACTTCCTTTATGGTGCAAGCTAGTTTAAATTGGGTTTCTGTGGTTTGTAACTGAACAAAACCCTTAGTGGGAACTTGGAGTGGGTGGAGGAGTCGATTGTTCTGGGGTTGTAAGGAAGTATATAGTGAAGGGGTCTGAATAGAAGGCAGGCAAGGTGTTAAAGTGGGTCCCTGATGGCCAGCTCTGCCAGATCTCCATGGTCAGGATCTGGTCTGCTTTTCAAAACAGAATTGCAGGGAGAATTCAGGGCATACAGATTGATTCATGATGCTCATCCAGCATAGCTGGACTATGGACTTTTTCAGGAGACTGGTTCCAGGCCAGAATCTTATGTGTGATCTTTCAGGGCCAACTAGAGGCAGTTACAAGGCTTTGTCTGGCATGCCTCATTGGGGGAAGCTACCATCCCCACACCAGACTTGGTGCACAGCCAGTGCATTGCAGTTCTCTGGAGGGAGATGCAGTCAAGAACTTAGCCCCACTGGGCCAGTCATGCTCACCTGAAGATCTGCCTTTCTAGATAGGCACATCCATTCAGAAGCCGCCTTGCTGACAGTCTTGACTGAGGCACTTTTCTCCACTTTGATTCAGTGTCTTTCTATTCCTAGCCCTTCTCCTTCTCTTCTCCTAGCTGACATGTTCATAAGAGAAAGGAGACTTTTGTTCAGCACTCCTCAGTTGTGAGGCAACCTCCCCCATTTGTGCTGCATCCACTTGACCATTGCCCGGTGCCATTCTGTAGGGAAAAATGGACCACAGGGGAGCCAGCACCTCTTTTTGCATCTTGCTTGCATTGTTGTAGTAAGTGAATAGATGCTTGGTTGTTACTTTCAGATTGGCTCATTGTACTAATTGACCACCTGGACACCTGGCAACTAGACAATTTTAAATTCATTCCTCCAGATTCTTCTAAACATTATTATGCATAATTATCCAGACTGGCAAGGAGCAGAGAAGCATGGTTGAGAGTGGAGTTCAAATGTTAATGTAGGATTTTCAACCCCAGCTGTCCATTTAAAAAAAAACTGATGCTCATGTCTCATCCCAGACTATTTATATGAGAATTTTTGTGGACAGAGCTCAGGCATGAGCTCCAGGTGACTTAAGATGAGCCAAAGTTGTGAACATTGCATTAACGGGCATCAGAATCCTAATCCTGGAAATCAGTAGCATAGCTTTCTAAGCTCTCTTTGACCTATTGGATGAGAACAATCTAGGAGTAGGGCCTGGGAAACTAGGGAGTTCAGGTGATTTTGATACAGGTGGGGATTAATTTGAGGAGAATTGAAAAATACTGGTCCAGTGTATGCGTGTGTGTGTGCGTGTGTGTGTGTTTACTCTCTCGATGGAGAGAAAGAATCACAGAGAAAGGGAATAAAACCCTCAGAATCCAAGGAATAACCGAAAAAAGAATTTTATATTCATCCACTCATCCATCTATCCAGGTTGGTGGCAATGTGGCGTAGCAGTTAAAAGCATAGAATGGTTCTGTCATGTTGGCAAATTATGTAACCTCCCTCAACCTCAGTTTCATCATCTGAAAAGTGGGAACACATATAATATCCCCTTGCAGGTTATTATGATGTTTAAATAAATTACGCTTGTAAAGTATTTAACATAGCATCTAGAACTGCACTGTTTAATACGGTAGTCACTAGTTATGTGTGGCTACTTAGAGCTTAAAATGTGGCTGGTTTGGATTGGGATGTGATATAAATACAAAATACATAATGAATTTTTAAGTCTTAGGATAAAAATGCAAAATGGCTTATTAATAATTTTAAAATATTAAAATTATAATTTGACTATGCTTATTAAAATAATATTTTAGGAATATTAGGTTAAATAAAATATATTGTTAGCATTAGTTCTGTTTCTTTTTACTTTTTTAGAAACGAGGCTACCAAAATATTTGAAAATAACATATGTGTCTTGCATTTTATTTCTACTGGACAGTGTTGACCTAGAACCTAGCAAACTCTCAGTGACTGTTAGCATGTTGTTGTTATTGGTATTATTTTATGTATTTAATTCCAAAGCACTTAGTGAACACTTGCTATGAAGGATATAAACATCAGTCATTGATCAGCTAGTGTATCTTCCATTGAGGTAGTTAGTCTTGCTAAGGCAAACAAAGTAATCAAGAATATTTGGGATTTGATTCATCTTAGAACTCTGGGTCGTGCCTGGCATAGTCCGTATTTCCACAACAAATGCAAGATGAAATGCTACCAGAATTATTAATGAGACGTCACAGATTGGAGTGATTGACTCAGGTACCCTAAAGCATATGCAGTATCTGGTGACAAGAAGGTGTCTCAGAGAGGAACCTGGAGTTGAAGAACTTCCCCAGACCCATCAAACAGTGTTTGACAATTAAGATTCTAATACACATCATGTAGCCCATCATCTCTCCCTTGCCTGCAATTATTACAAAGAAAGGAATCAGCACTTCTTGGAATACTGGGTCAAATAGTGTCCTCCTACAATTCATGTCTACCTGGAACCTCAAAAATGACCTTATTTGGAAATAAGATTCTTGCAGATATAATAAGTTAATACAAAGTTATATTTTATTAGGATGGGCTCTAATCCTATGACTGGTGTCCTTTTAATAAGAGAAAACTGAGATAGACCTACAAGAGAACATGTATGAAGATGCAGGTGGAGATTGGAGTCATGCAACTATAAGCAGATTACTGGCAACCACCAGAAGCTGGAAGAGGCAAGGAAGGATTCTTCTCTAGAGCCGTTGGAGGGAACTTGGCCCTGCTGACATCTTGGATTTGGACTTCTAGCCTCCAGAAATGTGAGAGAATAAATTTGTATTATTTCAAGCCACCCAGTTTGTGGCAATTTGTTATGACAGCCCTAGGGTACGAATACATCGAGTATATACTTAAACCAGTCTTTGCCTTCTTAATTTTTTGGGAGTCAAATATTAACTTTTTCTGTTTTCTGGGATTCACTTGTGGTTCTAGGGAGAACCTGGATCCAGGGAGACCTGATGGTCTTGGCAAAGGTAGATACAGTGTCTGAGAGAAACGAAGACATGCCAAAACAATGTAACCAGAGGGCGTCTCCAAAATGAGGATGAAGGGGCAAGATAAAGGTCAAAGACAAAAAACAGTTCTAAGAATTAGTTTAAAGTGAAGTCATGAAAGGAAGAGAAGTAAGGGAGTAGAAATGAATTAAATCGTGGATAGACTGGCAAGCAGAGAGTAAGATGGGTCTGGATGAAGAAATTGGGAATAAGGCTATTATCAGTATGGGATGGGTGAAGCCTCATTTCTGTGTTGTGCCAACTGTGTGGCAGAGTTTGTGTCTTTAAGACATAAACTTGCGGTTGTTGTTCCTTCGACTAAGATATGGCTACATCTGGGCACATGGTGATGTGTCAGGAGTTATATAAACCTATAGGACAAGCATGGTGCGTCTTCTTCTATCATCATAATATAAAAGCAAACACATGTTTACAAGTATAATATATGATTTTCCTGAATGGTAATCTAAAACATGAGATTATGAAAGTTTTTCATTTGTAGGATTCACTTCAGGCTCTCAGTGTTTCCCAGCAGTACACAGCCACTTTCATGTGCTGTCATGGCCATCTCCATTGCTGGAAAGTTGGAGAATCACTGACAGAAAAGACTTGGAAAGAACTGGACGATATTCTTATCATTTCTAAGATACATCCCTTTCCCTAAACCTGCATATGTAGGCACTCATTAGATATTTGTTAGTTTTTTTATGAGAGCAGCAGTTCAAAAAAGTGATGCATTTCTTTGGTCTGAGCTTTGGCTCATGTGTTTATAAACAAAAAAAGAGAAAACTTATATAGGAAGGGTGCTTTCGGGAGGGTTGGGGGGTGTGCATAGTAAGCTGTGCTTGATAATCTCATACTTGTAAACACTTTGGGCATGTCAAAGCAAGGAGAAATTAAACCAAGTGCAAATATACAAACTTTACCTTTATCTAAACAGGGCTTTCTAACTAAGAATACATGGCATTCAAATCGCCTGAAATTACAGCGGGCTTTCTTTTGTAGATTCCTCTGGTTCAAGTTAGGTGTCTATAATTTTTCTGCTATAAACCTATGTTTATATTTATATTACTTTTCTACTAGTTAATTATATGAAGGTGTGTACAATTTTAGCCTCTGGATCATCAAGGACCAAATGGAATATTTTTGAGGCTGGTTTCTTTTGCTGAATTAGAGCAAATTGCTTGTTCCTGACGTGCTAAGCAATGAGAAGACGAGGACGTTCATGGACATGCCCAGTTGCCAAAAGGGGAACCTAGGAGTCATCCTAGATTTTTTCCTTTTTCGTGTGGCTTCTCATCCATCACCAAGCCCTGAAATCTGCATCTGGAGAGCTCTCAAATCCACCCAACTTCTCTTTGTCTTTTTGCCTAGGTAAGAGTAGAGTCTAATCTTACACAGGAGTGAGCGTAGGGGTAGAAAAGAGTTAGAGATTCCAGAATTAGCCTATGAAGTGAAAATCATTTACAGTTAAAATTACCCTTAGGAGAAAAACATGGGGAATCCATCCCTTAAATTATAATTAGATTACCTGACCTGGGCCCTCTATAAATAAAAGCCATAACATAAACTGTTATTTCTCTTGCTTTTCCAGTTGAGGCCATCCTTTATCTAATAGGACTAATAAGACTGTTTTATCTAATAAGACTGTTTTAGACAGGAGGATGGATGATAAAGTAAATGAAGAAATTTCTCTGTTTATTTCATTTCATTTTAGTTAAAAAATTATAAATGAATGGACGTTATGGCACTGTGTTGCATTTGGCTATCCAGTCATCAGCTGTTTCAGGCAGACCTTGCTAACCTGGTTCACCTAGATAAGCGTATTAACCAAATAGGATTATACTTGCTGCAGCTTCATTTCTGCCACAAAGTGTTATTTGGGGTGATAATGTAAAAGAGAGACAATATTAGACTCAGCTGGTTAGAAACACAACAAAGCAGAATGTGGATCTTCTGGGAAAAAAGTGAATGAAATTATTGAGAAAGAGAGACTTGGTTTTCTCCAGTCCCAGGAGGCTGCCAGATGCTCATTCCCAAGGGCCAAGTCTTGGACTTTTTCTCTTTTTCTCTCTCACAAAGTAACCAGCTGTGGGAAATGCTCCTGCTTATCTTATTTTTCTTGCCCAGCATTCTAGACAGGCTTCCTTAACAGAGACTGTCAAGGTATACCTAACCATCAAAGGAATGCAAGGTTAGTGGCTGATTGCACCTTGGAGTGGATGAAACTGGTTTCACAACCTGGTCTTACCACAGAGCTGGACATCTCTGGGAAAGTTACTGAGAAAATCTTTCTCTTGGTTCTTCTCATCTGTTACATGGGGGTGTTCCTGCTAACTTTATAGAGTAGGTGGGAAGATGGCACATGCAGCTCCTGGATGAGTTATAAGTAAAGTTCATTCCCTTGCTATGGGAGAATGTTCTGCAGATTTCTAGAAGAGGCAGTAGCCAGGGGGAGCCCATCATCAATGTACCCTGTGTATTATACTTCTAAAAGATGCAACAGGGCAAAAAGGACTTTGAAAGTGGCTTTGTTTGAATGCTCTTCAATCATAAGATTATTTTCCTGTGTTTCTCTTGCACACACTTGCTCTCAGATGATCATACACATTTATGAGCTGTTAGGTCTTGGGTTTAATTCATTATGGAAAGGTCACTTTTTGTCACCATACAGTTACATATGAACATCTGCTTGGCCATCTTCCCTGGGATAGAGAAAGAATATTCATTTTTCTAATTCCCGACTAAAAGGTATTTCTCAATTACTTTCTAATATATGGCCACCTATAATAATGCCAGCATGAACAGAAGAGGGAAAACCTACCTTCTTACTCCTCCCAATGTAGCCATCCTTCAACACAATTGCCTATTCAAGATCTAGCCTTCTTGGGAGGGCAAATAGGTCTTAATTTGATCAAGTGGTTAGTGGGACCTGTGATGTTTTGTTGAAAAGGTGTCTGAAATTGCATCTGGAATACACAGCAAAAGGCCATGGTCAATTTAGGGTGTCTGCTGTGGGTTTGGATTGAGATGTGGTGCCACATGGTTCCCATAGCAATCTATCATTCATCTTATTGATTCTCCAGCTTTCTATCACATTGCCTAGTTCTTCATTCCATCTTTCACTTTCTTGTAGGATATTGGCAGACCATTGCCAACAGTATAGAAGTCTTGAAGTTAGGTAGGGACTGTCAGTCTTTTTTTTTTTTTTTTTTTTTTTTTACACCCCTTTGGACTTTGTGTTTGAATTCCCTTTCACGAACACTTTTGTGGAAGCTGTTTTTTTTGTTTTTTTATTCTGGATTTTTTCTTTGGAGTTTTTTTTAAACCACTTTTTTGTGGAAGCCTTTTTTTTTTAAACTGTATTTATTTATTTATTGTACTTTAGGTTCCGGAGTGCATGTGCAGATCATGCAGGATTGTTGCATAGGTACATATGTGGCAAGGTAGTTTGCTGCCTTCATCCCCCCATCACCTATATCAGGTATTTCTCCCCACGTTATCCCTCTCCACCCTCCCCACCCCCTGCTGTCCCTCCCATAGCCCCCACCAACTGACCACAGTGTGTGATGCTCCCCTCCCTGTGTCCACGTGTTCTAATTGTTCAACACCCACCTATGAGTGAGAACATGTGGTGTTTGGTTTTCTGTTCTTGTGTCAGTTTGCTGAGAATGATGGTTTCCAGATTCATCCATGTCCCTATGAAGAACACAAACTCATCATTTTTTATGGCTGTGTAGTATTCCATGGTGTATATGTGCCACATTTTCTTTATCTAGTCTATCGTTGATGGACATTTGGGTTGATTCCAGGTCTTTGCTATTGTAAAAAGTGCTGCAATGAACATATGTGTGCATGTGTCTTTATAATAGACCAATTTATAATTCTTTGGGTATATACCCAGTAATGGGATTGCTGGGTCAAATGGAATTTCTATTTCTAGGTCCTTGAGGAATCACCACCCTGTCTTTCACAGTGGTTGAACTAATTTACACTCTCACCGACAGTGTAAAAGTGTTCCTATTTCTCCACATCCTCTCCAGCATCTGTTGTCTCCAGATTTTTTAATGATTGCCATTCTAACTGGCATGAGATGGTATCTCAATGTGGTTTTGATTTGCATTTCTCTAATGACCAGTGATG
>CAUYLG010078072.1:0-24021 GCA_963573385.1 Cacajao melanocephalus | reverse complement strand
GGGTGGTGGACTGGTAACACTGTGTGGCTGGGGCATTGGGAACCCCTGCTAAAAGATACAGGTCATATAAAAATGACAGCATAGCTTAATTATCTTCATTAATTGGTTTACAAAATAATAAATTTGTTTCCTAGCAGGCTTCAAAATTGACCAATAATCGTGTGTTGTATGTTTTGTATGCTTATGTATCTGTGAACTCAAGGAATTAATCTTATCTGATGTGTTTGAATTCATTAGAATATACTCTCTGGAATAATTATCCCATCTTTGGCCACTGTGAGCCTCTTTAACTTAGCTGCTGACTCTTTTTGACACAAACTTAGTTAAGCAACCTTTGATGGCTTCCTTGCTCTCTGGTGCATTGTAGGCTCATTGTACACATTTCTGCCTGAGCTTGCCACCATCCACATCCAAAAAAATAGAAAATAGCACTTAAAGACTACAGCCTGCATGCCACATATGCTTATTATTTATAATGTGATCACTATTTCTAGGCCTTTTCAGTGGGCAAAACTAGAAGCCAACTTTCACATAATCTCCGTATTCCCCATTCCTTCATTTAAAACATAGACGTTTTATCTACATTGTCAGGACATGTAGACATTACATACTAGACTGCCTCATTTATAGTGTAATTTTGGTCTTGATTATACAAGTAAATTGATATTTAATGTTCTTCACCCATGCTTTTGGTAAATTTGGTTGTCTGAAGCTCATATTTTAGTACAGGGATTTAAAGAAATGTTATAATAATCTTTTATGGACCAATACTTTTGTAAAATATGACAAAAACAAATTACTTGAGAAATGATTCATGTACTTGGATGTCATGGCAATGTTAAAGTGCCGTAAAAGTTTTGCATGCTTGCTCTTAAATCCATTCTCATTTCATTGTGGTTTGGTAGACTCCTTAAGAAGAGCACATGAGAACAATGTTCTCTGTGTTTTCACATGTTGACATCAGTTGACCATAGGCTTTTTGTCCTTAAAGGTCATTTTGGCTGAACATAAGATTCTTGGCTCACATTTTCATTCTTTGAGTATCTTAAGTATATTATTATAATTTATTTGGTCCTAAAAATATGGCTATTTAAAATTCTCATGAAATCTAATTTTCTTTCTACTTATTTTTTTGGTGGGATAACCTATAGATTTTTCTTTAAAGGAATTGGAAATTAGAAATTATGTATTAAGAGGAATTGAAATTTGGCCATTATGGGTCAAATTTCAATTCCTCTTAATACATAATTTCTAATTTTTTTATTTTAGGAAAGTTTTCAGATTATAATTCCTCTTCAGGGATTCCTTTTATATAACAGAAATTATGAAATTTGTTATACCTTGGAAGCAGCAGTCTGGTGAAAACAATGCAGTGTTTCACAGAATATTATTTTTAGATGTATAAAGTAGAACATACAGCATTTCAAAGAAAACTAATTTTACATTTTTACTGAAATACAGTTGTCAAAATAATTTAAAATTGTGTTGCAGTAATATATTAACTTCTTTATTAACTATTAAATAATGAGATATAGATCTTAATAATATCTAAATATAGTTAGCAACTATAAGTTGAAAAAAGTGATGAGCATAAATGGTATTTGGAGCCATTTTTCCAAACTGTAATTTGGCATTGTGATTTTTGTAATTATTTTTGGTGATAAAGTCACAGATACTGTCAATGTTATTGTGGTCTGGTGCATAGGTTGATAATTAAAGAAAAAGGTTAAATTTTAGCTAAAGGTCAGTAAAAATATATACAGAATATATTTCTTAACCAAGTTCATTGCACCACCTAAATTTTACCCATAAACCTTGACATCCATGGACTTTAGGTTAGGAACCCCTATATTAGAAGTATGTTGAAATTTCTAAACCATCCTTTTCTCTCAGGTGCTTTATATTTTTTAGCACTTTATTTATATCATTTTGATTAAATTTTTTTTTTCTTCCTTTCCATGTTCTGTTTCTGTTTATTTGCATTATTGTTTCTGTTTGTTTGCCTTTGTGTTCCTCCTGGCTCAACTTCTTTAGTGAAATGATTTTATTTCTAGTTTTTCTTTTTCTCAACTTATGTAAGCTCTTATTTTTAATCTTCCCTAATCACCTCATTTCTGAGTTATTCCATTTGTGATTTCTTGTCATGGCTTCTACCATTAGCTTGGTTTATTTTAGCTCATTTTGAAATACTGGGTTTCAGTCTTCATCTGTTTTTGCAGGCATGTCATTCTTTGTGCCTCCCAGGTCATAGGGAATTCATTCTGCTTTTCTCATTCTTCTTAGACTGCATACTTTTTCCTTTGCTCATGCATAAGTAAATGAGTTTTTGTGTACTTTTAAGAGGGAGAAAAGGGCAAAATAACTTTTCTAGATTCATGATTCTAGGACTCCCTCTTCTGTTTCTTACCTTAAAGTAATTAAAAAATATGTAAGCTTGCATTTTGTAGAATCTCTGTCTTCTATTCCCTAACCCCTTTTCATCTGGACTTTTCTTTTTTTTCTTTTTTTTTTTTTCTGCTCCTTTTGTCCCTGTTCTGTTCAATGTGAAGCCCGTGCTAACAGTTTCTCCTGGAAGGGAAGGTTGGCTTTTTATCATCAATGGCTTAGAGGGCCCAGATTACTCTAGCACCATAAATCCTATCAAACATGGTTTCCTTGCTCTCGCCTGCGATTCAGATCCCGCAAGACTCTTATCCAGTTCAGTCATTTTCCAGTGTATATCTATAAGAAATACAGGGTACTCTGGTATCAGAATCCTCACAACCCACATTTGCCTTTCTTTCACTTCCTTCTACAAAGGTGCTGATACTACACATGTCTGATGGCTTTCAGGGCTTTTTTTCTAATCCCTCATATTTTGGTGTTTTTGGGAATATCTTAACATTTAATGATATGTAGAGATAGATAGATAGTAGATGTGAATAGATATTGTCCATGGATCTTTTGAATTTTATATCATAGTGACTCTATTGGTTTTATATAGGACAGTGATTCTCCACTGGGGATAACTTTGTCCCCCAGAGGAAATAACCAAAGTCAAGTGGCAGTTTTGGTTTTCACACTGGAGGAGAGGTAATATTAGCATCTAGTGGACAAAGACCATGGATGTTGTTAAATATGCACAAGACAATCTCTCAGAACTAAAAATTATGCAATTCAAATGTCAATAGTGGTGAGGTTGAGAAACCCTGGTCTATGGGAATTTGGGGGAGGTATTCAAAACCTAAGCCACAACTGATATTCTCTCAGCTGTCTCCCAGTCTCCTCATCAGTTTCTTCATCTAAAAACATTTATTCACTTCTATCCCTTACTGTTAACCCCTTGCTCAGACCCATGGTTTTCTTTGTCCCGAGTTATTGCGGTACTGTGGCCTGAAGCCTGAAGCTGTTCTCTGCTCTCTTTCCTGTCCAAATCATCCTACCATGATGCCAGAGTAATTCTCCCAAAGTGCAGCTCACATCATGCCCAACATCTGCTCAAATATATTCTGTGACTTGCTAGTACCTTGTAAATAAAGTTTAATCTCATTATCTGGAGATTCAAAATTTTCAATGATCTGTTTCCAATTTATCTCCCTGACTTTTATTCCCTCTATTCCTGATGCACATAACTTGCAATGTAGCCAAGTGGGGAATGCCACCATTGAACAAAAATGTCTCTTTTTTCTCTTTTCTTTGTTAGACAACTTCCTTGTTTTGTAGTGCCTTACCACCCCTCCAGCCTCACCCCAAAGCTCCTTTACAAGAAACCTTCTCCCCGTTCCTCTTCCTCCTCTCCTGCGCACTCCAACCAATAATGCCTCTCCCTCGTGAATATCTTAGCATTTTGGATACACTTGTCTTACAGCATTTATATTATATACATATATATGTAAATTAGAAATATAATTAAATTATATATTTTACATATATAAGTAGGATGTATATGTATTCTAGTATGTTATATCTTTGTGGTGAGAAAATTGTGTATTTTTCCTTTTGGTATGGCATTTTCCACAGCACCTAACTGAAACTATCCCCACAGGATCGACAAGAATTGCATGCCAGATTCTGGACAGAAACATAGTTATAATTAAGCATTAATCCAGCTGCACTTTGGCCCACTTCATTGTGGCTAAAACTCAATGTGTAAAAATTATTGTGGAACTGCCATCCCCCTTTGTTTCCTTTATCCAATGTCAAGTCTCTTCCTTCCTTTCCCGGAGATAACCACCATCTCGAACTTATCATTTCCTTGCATGGAATGATTCTGACCCTTTGTATCCCCAGTTTTCTTATAGATAGGACTCTGACATTAGAATCATAAGGCTTCTGTTTAATGATTGCTTTAGATGTTTTTCAGACCCAAATTCCAGCAACTCCCACAGACCCCCACACATGAATGGGATCAGCATAAGAATACAGCTGATTCAGCACCCTGTTCCATGACTTCACCCTGCAGTCTTCAACCAGTCAGTGATCACTCTTGAGCCTACTCCAAAACCCTTAAAAACCCTAGCCTCAGATTCCTTAGAAAGATGGATTTGAGGTTCCCTCCCATCTTTTCATTTAGTGATCTTATAATGAAACCTCTTTCTCTGCTGCAACCCAGTGTCTCAGTGTAGTGACTTGCTCTGTGCATCTGGCAATGAACCTGTTCTGTTCATATAACAAAGGCTTACACTGAGTGGATGCTCAGTAATTTGTTGAATAAATAAGTGCATAGAATTGAGACCTAACCATATGAAAACCATCTACAATTCATCTTTCTGATTAGTGACAGAAACTAGAAAACATTAAAACAAAACTAGGGTAATTTGTTCTTGTATTAGAGTTCTAGAGAGAGGCAGAACCTGTAGGATATATATAAAGATACAGAAAGAGATTTATTATGAGGGATTGCCTTAAGTAATTATGGAGGCTGAGAACTCTCACAATCTGCTGTCTGCACATTAGAGTAAAAAGGCTGGAGAAAAACTGAGGGTATAGTTTCAATCCAAACTAAAGGACTGAGAACCAGGGGAGCCAATGAAGTCTTAGTCCAAGCCCAAAAGTTTGAGCACCCTGGGGGCTGATAGTGTATGTCCTGCTCTGAATCTGAAGGTTAGAGAACCACAAATGTCTATGTCCAAGGTCAGGAGAAAATGAATGCCCCAAATCAAGCAAAGAGAGCAAATTCACTCTTCCTCCACATTTTGTTCTATTTGGGCCATCAACAGATTGGATGATGTCTACTCAAGTTGTGGAGGCCAATCTTCTTTACTAGCTCTACTCATTCAAATGGTAGTATCTTCCAGAAGCACCCTCACAGAAAGCCCCAGAAATAGTGTGTTACCAGCTATCTTGTGTCTTCCTATCTATCTTCCTTCATGTTTCAAGTTGGACATGAAATTAACCATCACAGCTCTTAAGATTGTTTTGTGCAAATGATACTTATCATCACCATCATCATCATCATCATCATTATTACCAATAATTGTCATTAATCTAGGACTAAATGTTAGATAGATAGCAATGAACAATTTAAGTTAGGCAACATGGTTACTGGTGCCTAGGAGAATCTCTGTCCACAGCTAACTCCTCAGGTGAGACTCAACAGGAATAAGATTAAATACAAAGTGTTAATGACAATTGTTTGATACTTCATCTCCCAAAGCTTCACCTCTCTATCACTCTGTAAATTTTGTTTTTATGTTTAGTTATAATATTAAAAATAATGGGATCATCCTCCATAGAAGAGATGTAGCATAAATCTAGAATATCTTGTCTCAGGCCCCCTTTCTTTTCTTCTTTTTTTTTCTTTAGTAGCACATATTAAATGCTCTTTATAGGCTCAGTGTGGCACACTAACACGAACTTCATATGGTCATGTATTTCTATAGGTAGAACATGTATGGTGCTTTCCTGAAAGGATGTGATGAGCATTAAGACAGTCTTTGCCCTCCAAAATGCATACCTTCCTACCATTCCTGGTATTCTGTGCTCATTATAGGTTTTCTCTTTCATGTTTCAAGCCGGAGTTCTTCTCAGCCACTTATACCATGATGGAAATGAATTTCAGATTTCCTGCCCCCAGAGCCAGAATAAAGACCATAAGTTCACTGAGCCTGACAATGAGAAGGGCTAGAGTACTCCTGAGAACCAAAGGCCATGAACAAATGTTGCCATTTTCACAATGGCCATGGATCAGGCTCTTCCCTGTTTTCTTCTAGTCATTTCTTCATTTTACAATTCTCCTGCAGCACAACTGGTCACAAGCCTTGTGCTTTTCAAAGTTTTCCAGCCAGTAAATAGAAATCTGAAAAATATTTTACTGTTATTTTTTAGAAGAAAAAGTAAAATATTGTTATTCCAAGTAGAAGGGTTGCCTATATATCACTTTGACATAGTTAATATATAGAGATGTCAATTGAAAACACAGAATACAATCTTTATGAGTATTAGATGCAGAATGCAGCAGGCACCAGACCATTTGGGAATAAAAATGTTAAGGATCTAAAAGTGTGACAGATTGTTTGATCCTATGTTTTAATCACATTATTTCAAAATATTCAAGATCATTCCTATTTTTCCCTTAGGGATTGAAATTATTCTCTGAACTCTAGACTGTGTCATGTCTCTGAATACTAAATATCAATTAGCAGAAAGCTGTGTAAAATGTGAATGATGAGCTTCTTACCCACCTGGTTATCTGTGCCATGCACGATGATTTGGGCTAAGCTCTTACAATCCTGTTTTAATTTCTTAGCAATTTTCCTCTCAGGAATTCCCAGGCATTTTACATGCTCACTAACTTATTATGACACCTGGAGAAAAGAGAAGCTACAGTAGGGTCCAGGTTTCATACCACTGTCTTTAGGTTTGTGCCATGCTGAACCCCATCATTTCATGGTGTTCTTGACTCAATATATGCATCGTTCCATGATCTAGCAAGTGGTTCTGCTTTTTTCATTTTATAGACAGAGACAGGGTTGTACATTAGATTGTTGTTCAGCAAATATTCACTTCCTCCCCTATTTCCAGTTCCTGGGAGGAATATACTTCCCCACCGCTTTGATGTTAAGCTTAGTTAGCCCTGTCTTGCTTCAGCTTCATGATAAGCAAAGTGCAGCAGCTCTTGACTTGGGTTTGGCCATCCATGCTATTTGCTTTGACCAATAGGATGTTAACTGATATGATGCAAGACTTGAAACAGGTTTGCCTGTTTCAATAGGAAAAACAGGACTTGAGTAACCTCTTGTTTAAGGACAAGGAGACATGTGAAACAGACTTTGCTTCAACCTTTATTCAGGAGCCAAACCAGCTGAATCCCAGCAGGTCTATAACACATGAGAAATAAATGTTTATTGTGTGCCAGAAGCATAATTTTGGTGATGGCTCACTAAGCCCATCAGTCATGTGCTGAAGCCTTTATCACCTACTAACTAGCTACTGGAATTATTGCCCATTTGGCTTCTTTGAATCCTTCCTCCAACACCTCCAATGTCTCCTACCCAACACTGCCACTTTCAATTCCCAAAATCTCTCCTTTCATCATGTCACTTCCTGTATGATGTTTTGGAGATTTTTCTAACTGTGAAGTTTCACAAACCACGTCTCCTGAAGGTTAATATCTCTTACATGATAATAAATACTCCTTGGTCAAAGGATCTGTAATCATATGTGTTTAGGAAATACAGAGTTGAGCAAATGCAAATAAGTTTTTGTTGTGTTATGTGTGGGTTTTTTCAACTGTAGAACTTCTTGAAGACTTTAATGTATAAATATCTATTGTTCTTCAAACAGAGAGCATGGGATCCATCACTTTTAAACTTATTGACCCTAGAACTCTTTTTCCCAGCCATGTAAGTAAACCTCTCAAGAGTCACTAGTTTTCCATAGTACATAGTTTGGGAAATTACAGTCTATATCATAAAGCTAAAAACCTAACACGATATTCAAGACCTTATCTGATATGGCTCAAGCCTACGTTTTTAATCACACTTTTGTGAAGTTCTTTAAAGTTTTCAATTATAAAAATAATGTAATCTCATAATGAATATTTTGATAATATGGAAAAATAAAAGAAAGCAAAGAAATTATATACATCATTTAGATAAAACCAGTATTTGATTTCTTTTTTTATTTTCTTTCTGACTTTATATCATAAATATTTTATGATATAAAGTGATCATATAGCACATTAAAATTATAAACACAGACTTTCTTTTTATATTTATAAAATATGTTATAAATAAAATGCATTAATATTTTTTATTTTTATTATGATATGTGTCATGCAAATATAATTATAGTTACTATAAGCTTTCCCAGATATTAATATATTCACATACATGCCTTGATGTTTATGTTTTTGCAAGGGAAAAAAACCAACATTGCAGGACTGCCAACACTCTTTGTGATACCCTTCTCCAAAGTCAAGTCCCTTCCTTCTCCTGAGATAACCACCATCTTGAATTGATCATTTCTGTGCATGCTTTTATAGTTTTACCATATATGTTTATATCCATAAATAATGTAGGGACTGAGGTGTTGGTTTTTAATGATTTAAACTTATACTATTGGAATTGTGCTATAAATAGTCCTTTGTACCTTGCATTTCTTCTCTCAGTATTATGTTTTTGGGGTTTTCCCAAATTGTTATATGTAGCTCATGTTTGGTTATGGTAACCACATAATAGAGTACACTACAAACTTTGTATCGATTATTTTGTTTATGGATGTTGCATCTAATTTTGTCATCCTAAGTTGATATGATTAGACTTCATGTCCCTATCCAAATCTCATCTTGAATTGTAATCCCCAGATGTTGAGGGAGGAACCTTGTGGGAGGTGATTGGACCATGGGGGTGGTTCCCCCATGCTGTTCTCATAATAGTGAGTGACTTCTCACGAGATCTGATGGTTTTATAAGTGTTTGACAGCTCCTGCTTTGTGTGCACTTCCCACTCTCACCTGCCATGGAAGACATGCCTGCTTCCCCCTCTGCCATGACTGTATGTTTCCTGAGGCCTCTCCAGCCATGAGGAACTGTGAGTCAATTAAACCTCTTCCCTTTATAAATTACCCAGTCTTCGGTATTTGTTTATAGCAGTGTGAAAACAGACTAATACATAAGCAATGCTGCAATTATCTAAAATTATAATTTCAAGCTTATAGATATGTACATTGTCAACTCTCTTAGATATTGCAATATTCAGCCCTAAAGTGGTGGTGCTAATGTATCTTCTCATCAGTAGGGTATGAGAGTTCCTGTGACTCCCCACCTTCAACGTTATAGGTGTAGCCAAACTTTTAAATGATTGCCAATGCTGATGGGGATGAAAAGATACATTATTGTGGTTTTCTATTAAATTTCTTTTATTACTAATGGTGAAGAGTATTTTTTTATGTGTTGACTAGCCAGTCAGTTTTCTGCTTGTGAGTTGCCTGTTTGGATCCTTTAAGTATTGTGGTTTCTTATTTAATTTTTTCCAAAGTATAAGAGTAATATATGCTTAATTGTGAGAAACTACAGCAAATTATGAGAAAAACTGAAATCACCTTCAACTCACCACCTACTAGTTAATATTACTAACATTTAGCTGCATTTTTCTCATGGAATTTTAGTAGCCATAATTGTTTTATATAGTTAAAGTAAGAAGCAGCTGTGAAAAGAGCCATGGTGACAAATTTTTTCACTGGGTTGTTTATAATATGTCCCACATTAATCCCAATGATTGAAGTTATTCAGCATGTGTTTGAGAAATACAGAACACCATTAGTCAAGCTCATTGACATTGAAAACAGCCAGAATATAGCTCTTTGCAACTTTGCTTTTATGTAGAACAAAAGCAATTCTTTGTTTCATCATTGCCAGGCTTTCTGACCCAACATTGTACGTGGGTCATCCATTGTTAACAAGCATATATAGAGAAGAGTAATGTGAATACTGCAAGGGTTTTCATCTGAAAGGGAGGGCAGTGGGGTAAATGATACAGCTCATGAGTTACATCTGGTGCTGAAAAAGTGGCAAAGGTAAATGAATGCAGGAAAACTGCAAGGCTAACCCTGTCTCCATAACCCCTTTAGGATTCGAATTACAAAATTCATTTTATTATTGAGTTTAACATGTAAAGTGTGACTTTCTCAGCACAGTGCCAAGAATTTCTCTTTTTCTTCATTATTTTCATCTCTTGGATGTTCATGGTATATTTCACATAATATTTCTAAATGAAGGATCCCATCAGTGAGTTGTTTCTGAGGCTTTTAACAATGGTGAAGGTCTTCCTATTGCTGTTGCGTGGGAAACACAATCTGAATGGCTTTAAAATTCTTGGGTTACAAACTTTTCTACCCCCCAAAATGAAGACTTTTCTCCAGTTCTGGCATTTTCTATTACAGAAGGGTTAGGGTCAGCCTTTGTAGGCAACATTTTTCTTTCTGCCTGGGAGGATGTAGGATTTATTTTTATTCTTCTAATTCAAACATTTTGGCCAGTCATGTTCAAATGTGGTTCTCTTTTCTTTGATTTTTTTCTAGCATACAGTGAATCCTTCTGTTCTGGATACTTAAGTTTTTGTATGACTTAGACAATTTGCTTTTTACTTACCATATGTCTTTGATTATCGCTTTATCTCCACTTGCTCTGGTTTTCTCCTCTTGAACATGTAAAGTCATTAGATTTCTTCTCATCCTCTGCCTCATATAGCTGCCATCTCTTTCTTCATCACTTTTATCTTTTTATCCCCTCCCTCTGCATTTTGTTGGAGTTCTAGAGTTTGTTCAATGCCCTTCTCTACAGTGTCTAGTCTGTTCTTTGCTTCTATTCATTTCTATACTGCTATTTCATTTTTGGTGTTCTTGAAGTCCTTTTCGTTCACTCAGGAGTCTTCCTTCCCATCTCATCCATTGTTTTGTTATAAGTTTCTGCTTGTCACAAGGTCTGGTTGTATTGCATTCTACTGCTAATGACTCATTTTTCTAAAATTTTCTTTTGTTTACCAGAACAAATCATTTTCCAAGGCTTGTTCCTCTTATACGTATTTAGTGTAATGCACTCTTTCTCTGTGGTGTACTATGTTTAAAATTCTCTCATATTTAATTTTATTTTTCTATTTACTTTTCCTTCAACAAGAAAAGACTTGTATGGATTTCTTTCTCCAATAGATAAAGTATGTGAATTGCCTTCAGTCCCCTTTTTTCTCGGCTTGGATACAAGTTGACTTTTCTTTTTATATCACAGTTGAAATACTCATTGACAGGCATAGTTCCTAGTCTTAACCCAGAACCTTGTAGGCTTTTATCTACAATGATCCTGCTGGCTGAGAAGGAAATTTCTCCTATGCCTCACTGCATGCTATTCTGACTCTCCGATTATACTCATTATTCTAAGGACTGACCTTTCTGTCCAGATATCCAACTGGAAGACAAAATGCAGAGTGTGAACCAATGGTCAGAAATTCAATTTTGATTATTTTGATGGCTAGGTACTGCAGATCACTGAAATGCCTTTTAAGTATTTATTTCGATGTTTTTAAAATTGAAACTTAGTTCAGTAGGAAATCTGAAGTATCTATGTAGTAAATTAAAGAGTGTGTCATTGAATACTAGGTAAAGAAGGTTTGCTGTTCAATCTGAAGCTCCCTGGCTTCACCCCATACTCTCCTTTCAAAAATTCTTGCCTAATGCCTAGAAGTTAATTTATTTTTATTATTGCTGATAAAGCAATAAGACTCTAGTAATTGTTTTTCAATATTTGTGGAAGATACAGAACAGCAAATATAATCTCACTTCTATGTCTCCAGTAGGTCTTCTTAACTACCCTTGACCTACTTACTCTTAAACGCACAGGAGTCGATAAAATACAACTGTAGTGTGTCAATCAGGGTTCTTTGGTGCAATCAACAGAAATTGACTTGGGCTAATTTAAGTAAGAGAAAATATATTGAAAGGACGCTGGGAGCTCAGAGAGTTGACTGGTACATTGGAGACCAAGTTTGAAAGTGACAGGAGAAATGACAAACTAGAAACTGGGAATCAAGGACTACAGGAACTAGAGGAATGAACCCACAGCAGGAACAGTCAGGTCGTCTCCAGGGTGATGAAACTTTGATCATGCACTGTATGCTTATTATTTTGTCCAAGAGTCAAATACTAGGGAGTGAGTGGCTTTAGATCACATGCCTATGTTTTTTCTCTGGGACATCAGGGCTCCTGTTCATGGCCCAATCATATAGTATGCCAAGGGGAAAAAGCAATTCCCCACAGAAACTAAGGTACTGGTAAGAGGTGGACATGGACCTCAGGAACCCAAACTCCTGTGAATGTTCACTGCACATGAACATTAACCTACACCTTCAGATTTGACCCACACCATCTTGCATCTTGTGTTTATTCTGACATCTTACTTAACTCACTGAATTTTCACTGGCTTTGTACATCAAAATTGGTAATCAGCTTAGTGTGCCTGGTTTTGGATGGCTTGTTTGAAGAGGCCAGAACTTAGCAGGTAAAAGAAGAGGATTTAGAATCAGACAGTTCCAAAGCCAAACACTGGCTGGTCAACTCACTGACTAAGCTATCTTGAACAAATGACCTAACTTTTCTGAGCCTTTGTTTCTTAATTTATCATGACTTTTTTGAAGAATTCAATGGGGTGATATGTTGAAAGTTCTTAGAAAATGCTCAGTGGCTGGGCACGGTGGCTCATGCCTGTAATCCCAGCATTTTGAGAGACCAAAGCGGGCAGATCACCTGAGGTCAGGAGATCGAGACCATCCTTGACAACATGATGAAATCCTGTCTCTACTAAAAATACAAAAACTAGCCAGATGTGGTGGTGGATGCCTGTAATCACAGCTACTTGGGTGGCTGAGGCACGAATATCACTTGAACCCGGAACGTGGATGTTGCAGTGAGCTGAGACTGTACCACTGCACTCCAATCTGGGCAACAGAGCAATACTCCATCTCAAAAAAAGAGAGAGAGAGAGAGAGAAAGAAAATGTTCATAAATGATAGGTTGTTATTATGGTTAATAGTTGTGAAAATTGTTATTATTCCTGACAATAGACTAATTCATATTAAGTTGATATTCTTCACCTCAATGCCAAATACGATTTTTAAATTTATCCTCCAATAGCACCAACCATGAGAAAAAAGGAAGAGAGAACTGCAATGACCCTTCCCCAGTCACTCAAACCTTACCCCCAGTGACAAGCCAGGCCAGTCCCTACCTGATCAGTCTATTAATGGAAGAGAGGACATTTGCCTTTAAGGAACTTTCGGTCTCATTGCGAAAACCAAATTCCTGAATAGAATCAAAGCAATTAGGACCTGCCACCCAGTGATCTAACAAAATGGCCTCCCACAAACATTTATTTCAAGGACAATGTTCATAACTCTGCCTGGGTCGAAAATTTTAATGTACTGTACTTGGAATATCTACTGACACTCTATGGTATGCCCATTTGATTATGTGTCATGTCACAATTACAGGCAATATGCAAGACAATTCCTAATATCCATGGGAAGGCACACTAAGAGTTGTCTAATTGAAAAGACAGGTACAAGAGTATTCTTATTACTAAAGAGCATGAAAGTCACCTGCTGGGTGTTTAGCCGGACAAGGGATTAAATTTATGTATGATAAAATAGAGGTGGTCCCAGAGATGAGTACCAGGTATTTTGAATCTCAGAATATCCACTATGGACCTAACTAATGGCAAGGGTAGAGACCATCACATCTAAATGTGTATAAATCTGGTGCAATCACTGTCACAAAAAGCATTGACTTCTAGAACTGTTGCTACTATTTTAAAGGTTGTCCATTGAATTCTTAACCATGGTGATCACTGACATAAATGTCAGGCCTGGTTCAGAGACTTATTTCTTCAGCTCAGTGAAAATACAAGGCTTCTCAAAGATCAATATGCCTTTGAATCATGTATGGATTGTCTTAAAATGCAAACTCTGGTTCAGTAAATCTAGCCTGGAGCCTGAGCTGCGGCATTTCTAAAAACTCCAATATGATACTAGGGCTGCTATCCACGGATCAAAGTTTGAGTAGCAAAGCTAAAAGGGTATAATCACAATTCCTAAGCAGGTTTCTAACTACGGAATAAATGCTCCTGACTTTACTTTTATGTCCTCTCATATATAACTTTAATTGCATCAAAAGATGATGCCTATCTATTGACTTTTCCACAGGTTCTGAAAAAGCAGAAAGCTAATAAACTAGGATAATTTTGTCTTCAGTTTGTACAGGCATCACTGAAGAGCATATTTAAAATGTAGATTTCCTGATCTTCTCTTCCACAAAGAGTTGTTTGAATGTAGCTTTTGTTTGTTTGTTTAGTAGAGACAAGATTTCACTGTTGGCCAGCCTGGTCTGAAACTCCTGACCTCAAGTAATCCATCTGCCTTGGCATCCCAAAGTTCTGGGATTACAGGCTTGAGCCACTGTGCCTAGCCCTAATGCTGCATTCTTAATGTATAGCCCAGGTAATTCTAATGCAGATAGTACTGGGAACATCCTTTCAAAAATACTGACCAAGTTATTACACAGGTGTTGTTGCCTGATGTGGTACAGTTAAAATACAAACTATTCTGTAACAAAGAGACCCCAAACACAATGGCTTCAGTAAGATAGATGTTGATTTCATACTCATCTATCAGTCCAAAGATAAGAATTTCAAGCTGCCGTGGTAGTTCTGTGCCATGATTTTATCATGATCCAGGTTCCCACTATTTTGCACCTCTGCTTTCTCCTAGGATGTTCTTGAGTTAATGTTCTAATCTGAGTTACTGTTACATTAGTAGCTCAGCTCGTAGGAAGGAAGGAAGAGAACACTTGAAGGGTGAGCTCTTTTCTTTTTCTATTATTTTGTTTATACTTTATCAAAGTATACTTTACATACAATAAACTGCATCTATTTAAAGTATGCAATTTGCGTAGTTTTGTCATGTGTGTAACAATTCAAATGTCTATTCATAAGTGAATGCATAAGTCATTTCATTTAATCAATGGCTGCAGATTGTTTGCACATTACACATTGATGATAAATCAGTTGCATTGGTCACATCAAGCTACAAGAGAGGCTGGGTGATGTTGTTTTATACTGGGCAAGTATGTGAAAATCTGTATCTCTAGCACCACAGAGGAGAGAACAGACTTTGTAAGACAGCTAGCAATCCACAACTTCTGGAAACCCCTCTTCATGTCTTAAAAGGCAATACAGTTAGTTCTTCTAGAGGCCTTTTCTGACCCTCAGACCTGAGCTAAGCAGCCCATTTGTGCTCACTGAAACCTTCTATTCCTGAATCTATCATTACACTTAGAACATCAAACTACTGAAATGACCTGTTTGTATCTTCTTCTTTTTGTAGAATAGGTGTTTTCTTGACAACTATCTAGCTTTAGCAACAAATGATAAAATTGAACTTGTACATTTATGAAAATTAATATATGCTTCTTTAAGTGGGAGCCCCATCCATTCCTCCTCACTGAGTGGGACCTCCCAGCCAAGTCCCCCAGCCACCCCTGCCCATATTCTACAGACACAGCTCTGATTGCTCCCTGGGACAGAGTGCCCAGGAGGAGGGGCATGTTGCCACCTTGGTTGTTTTGGATGACTCAGCCATTCCAGCCTGCAGGCTTTGGAGAGTCCAAAAAAGTCTGGCTGAGGAAGGGTCCCCCCGGCATAGCACAGCTGCTTTGCCAGAATGTGACCAGACTGCTTCTTGAGGGAGGAACCCCAATCCATTCCTCCTCACTGAGTGGGACCTCCCAGGTAGGGCCTCCAACCATCCCCACCCATATTTTCTGGATAGAGCTCTAATCTCTCCCTGGAATGAAGTGCTTGGGGTTGGGGTGGGTCACCACCTGGATTGTCTGGACAATTCAGCCATTCCAGCCTGTAGGCTTTGGAGAGTCCAAGTTGACAGTAGCAGAGGGGTTCTCCAGCACAACATGGGTGTTTTGTCAAGGTGTGGCCAGACTGCTTCTTTGAGTGGGAACTCAATCCACTCCTCCTCACAGAGTGGATCTTCCTAGTCAGGGCCTCTGGCCACCCCCATCCATGTTCTACAACTGACAGAGTTCAAATTTCTCCCTGGGACGAAGTGCCCAGCAGGTGGGGCAAGCCATCACCTTGGCTGTTCAAGCATCTCAGCCAGTCCAGCCTGTGGGCCTTGGAGAGCTCAAACTGATTGGGGGTCAAAGGAATCCCCAACCCAGCACAAGTGCTCTACCAAAAAGCAACCAGAACCAGAGTGCTTCTTGAAGCAGGTCCCTGATCCTGTTCCTCCTGACTGGGTGAGACTTCCTAACTGTGGTCTCTGCCACCTCCTACAGGCACGTGGGCCAGCAACAGGTGAGTAACCTCCTGTGATGGAATAAGGGGCAGGCTGCCATCTTTGCTGTTTTGCAGACTTCACTGTTCATACCTCCAGGTATGGAGAAAAAAATGAGGCAAATAGGATCTGGAGCAGAACCCCAGCAAACTGCAGTAGCCCTTCAGAGGAGTGGCCAGACTTAAAAGCCAACAAACAGAAAACAACAAAAACCACAATAAAAAAAAACAGAAAAACACCATCCAAAGTTCAGTGTATTAGTTATGATTTTCTACAGGGATGGGACTAATAAGATAAATGTATATATGAAAGGGAGTTTATTAAGGAGTATTGACTCACATGATGACAAGGTGAAGTGCCACAATAGGCCATCTGCAAGCTGAGGTGCAAGGAAGCCAGTCTGAGACCCAAAACCTCAAAAGTAGGGAAGTCAACAGTTCAGCCTTCAGTTTGTGGCTGGCGGCCTGAAAGCCCCTGGCAAGCCACTGGTCCAAGAGTCCAAAAGCTGAAGAACTTGGAGTCTGATGTTTGAAGGCAGGAAGCATCCAGAACGGGAGAAAGATAGAGGCCAAAAGACTCAGCCAGTCTAGTCCTTCCATGTTCCTCTGCCCGCTTTTTTGTTGGCTGCGCTGGCTGCTGATTAGATGGTGCCCATCCAGAATGAGGGTGTGTCTGTGTCTCCCAGTTCATTAACTCAAATGTTAATCTCCTTTGGCAATACCCTCACAGAGAGAACCAGGAACAATACTGTGCGTCCTTCAATACAATCAAGTTGACACTAGATATTAACTATCAGAATCAGCAACCTCAAAGATCAAAGGTAGACAAGCCCACAAAGATGAGCAAGAATCAATGCCAAAATGATGAAAAGATAAAGTTTCCTTTTACCTCCAAATAACTCCAACACCTCTCCAGCAAGGGCTCAGAACTGGGCTGAGACTGAGATGGCTGAAATGTCAGAAGTAGGCTTCAGAATGTGGATAAAAATGAATTTTGCTGAACTAAAGGAGCAGGTTGTAAGCCAATGCAAAGAATGTAAGAATCATGATAAAGCAATGCAGGAGTTGACAGTCACAATAGCCAGTTTAGAGAGGAATATATCCAACCTGGTAGAGCTAAAACAATACTACAAGAACTTCACAATGCAATCACAAGTATTAATAACAGAGTAGACCAAGCAGAGGAAAGAATCTCAGAGGCTGAAGACTATCTTTCTGAAATAAGACAGGCAGAGAAGAATAGAGAAATAGACAAAAAGAAATTAAAGAAAAAAGAAAGGAATGAACAAAACCTCTGGAAAAAATGGGATTATGTAAAGAGAGCAAATCTATGACTGATTGGTATATCTGGAAGAGACTGGGAGAACAGAACCAATTTAGAAAACATACTTCAGGATATCATCCAGGAGAACTTCCCCAACCTAACAAGACAGGCCAACATTCAAATTTAGAAAATGCAGAGAACCCCAGTAAGATACTATACAAGAAGAGCATCCCTAGGACTCATAATCATCAGATTTTCCAAGATTGAAATGAAAGAGAAAATGTTAAGGACAGCCAGAGAGAAAGGCCATGTCACCTACAAAGGGAAGTCCATCAGATTAATAGTGGACTTCTCAACAGAAACCTTACTAGCCAGAAGACATTGGGTGCCATATTGAACATTCATAAAGAAAACAATTTCCAAATAGGAATTTCATATTCAGCCAAAATAAGCTTCATAAGTGAAGAAGAAATAAGATCCTTTTCAGACAAGCAAATGCTGAGGGAATTCATCACCGCTAGAACTGCCTTACAAGAGCTCCTGAAGGAACCACTAAATATGGAAAGGAAAAACCACTAAAAAAGCCACTACAAAAACAAACTGAAGTACACAGACTAGTGAGACTACAAAGCAATCACATAAACACGTCTGCAAAATAATCAGCTAGCATCGTGATGACAGAATGAAATCTATACATAACAATACTAACCATAAATGTAAATGGGCTAAACGCCACAATTAAAATGCACAGAATGGCAAACTGGATGAAGAACCAAGACCCATCAGTTTGCTGTCTTCAAGATACCCATCTCACATGCAAAGACACACATAGGCTCAAAATAAAAAGATGGAGGACAATTTACTAAGTAAATCAAAAACAGAAAAAGAGCAAGAATTGCAATGCAAGTTTCTGACAAAAGAGACTTTAAACCCACAAACATCAAAAAAGACAAAGAAGGGCATTACATAATGGTAAAGGGTTCAATTCAACAAAAAGAGCTAACTATCCTAAATATATATGTATCCAACACAGAAGCACCCAGATTCATAAAGCAAGTTCTTAGAAACCTTCAAAGAGACTTAGACTCCCACACAATAATAGTGGGAGACTTTAACACCCCACTGACAATATTAGCTCATTGAGACAGAAAATTAACAAAGATATATAGAACCCGAACTCAGCTCTGGACCTGATAGATATCTACAGAACTCTCCACCCAAAAACAACAGAGTATACATTCTCTTCACCACATGGCATTTACTCTAAAATTGATCACATAATCAGAAGTAAAACACCTCTTTGCAAAAAAAAAAAAAAAGAAAAAAAGCTGAAATTATAACAGTCTCTCAGACCACAGCACAATCAAATTAGAACTCAAGATTTAAAATTCACTAAAAACCATACAACTACGTGGAAATTGACTAACCTGCTCCTGAATGACATTTGTGTAAATAATGAAATCAGGCAGAAAGCAAGACATTCTTGGAAACTAAGGAGAACAGAGAAACAATGTACCAGAGTCCCTGGGTTGCAGTTAAAGCAGTATGAAGAGGGAAATCCATAGCACTAAATACCAACATAAAAAGCTAGAAAGATCTCAAATTAACAACCTAACATCACAACTAAAAGAACTAGAAAACCTGCACAAGACAAAGTTACCCTTTCTCACCACTTCTATTTGACATAGAATTGCCCCCTATTGGGGGCAATCAGGCAAGAGAAAGAAGTAAAGGATATTCAAATAGGAAGAGAGAAAGTTAAACAAACTACCTGTTTTTGGAGATGACATGATCCTATACCTAGAAAACCCCATCATCTCAACCCAAAAAAAGCTTCTTAGCTGATAAACAATTTTAGCAAAGTCTTAGGATGCAAAATCAATGTACAAAAATTGCTAGCATTCCTATATATCAACAACAGGAAAGCTGACAGCCAAATCGCAAATAAACTCCCATTCACAACTGCCACAAAAAGAATAAAATACCTAGGAATACAGCTAACAAGGGAAATGAAGAACTTCTTTAAAGAGAACTACAAAGCACTACTCAAAAAAATAAAATAAACCAGAGTTTATACAACCAAATGAAAAAAACATTCCATATTTATGAATAGGAAGAATAAATATTGTGAAAATGACAATACTGCCCAAAGTAATTTGTAGATTCAATGCTATTGCCATTAAACTACCACTGACATTCTTCAGAGAGTTAGAAAAAACTTTTAAAAAAATTCATATGGAAACAAAAATAGAGCCTGAATATCTAAGGCAATCCTAAGTAAAAACAAAACAAAACAAAACAAAACAAAAAAAAAGCTGAAGGCATCACGCTACCCAACTTCAAACTATACTACAGGGCTACAGTAACCAAAACAGCATTGTCCTGGTGCAAGAAGAGACATAAAGACCAATGGAACAGAATTGAAAACTCAGAAATAAGACTGCACACCTACAACCATCTGATCTTTGACAAACCTGACAAAAACAATGGGGAAAGGAGATCCTATTTAATAAATGGTGCTGGGAGAACTGGCTAGCCATATGCAGACAATAGAAACTGGACCCTTTCCTTATACTATATACAAAAATCAACTTGAGATGGATTAACGACTTAACTGTAAGACCCAAAACTATAAAAACCCTGGAAGAAAACCTAGGTAATACATTCAGGACACAGGCACACAAAGATTTCATGATGGAGTTGCCCAAAGCAATTGCAACAAAAGCAAAAATGAACAAATGGGATCTAATTAAAGAGCTTCTGCACAGCAGAAGAAACTATCAACAAATTAAATAGACAACCTACAGAATGGGGGAAAATTTTTACTAACCATCCAACTGAAAAAGATCTAATATCCAGTATCTATAAGGAACTCAAACACATTTACAAGAAAAAAAAAAGAACAACATTAAAAAGTGGGCAAAGGAAAAGAACAGGCACTTCTCAAAAGAAGACATACATGCAGCCAACAAACATTAAAAAAACTCAACATCACTTATAATTAGAGAAATGTGAATCAAAATCCCAGTGAGATACCATCTCACACCAGTCAGAATGGTGGTTGTTAAAAAGTCAAAAAACTACAGATACTAGCAAGGTTGTTGAAGAAAAGGAATGCTTTTACACTGTTGGCAGGAGGGTGAATTAGTTCAACCATTTTGGAGGACCACTAGGTCCTCAAAGACCTAGTGGCAGAAATACCATTCAACACAGCAATCTCATTACTGGCTATAAACCCAAAGGAATATAAATTGAAATCATTCTATTATAAACATACATGCATGCATATGTTCACTGAAGCACTATTCACAATAGCAAGGACATGGAATCAACCTAAATGCCCATCAGTAATAGACTGGATAAAGAAAATACGGTACATATATACCATGGAATACTATGCATCCATAAAAAAGAAACGAGATCATGTCCTTTATAGGGACATCGATGGAGCTGGAGGTCATTATCGTTAGCAAACTAAAACAAGAACAGAAAACCAAATATTGTATGTTCTCACTTATAAGTGGGAGCTGAATGATGAGAACACTTGGAGGCACGGGGAAAACAACACACACTGGGGCCTGTTGGAGGGTGGGGGTGGGTGGGAGGACAGAGAGTAGCAGGAAAAATAATGAAAACTAGGTTAATACCTGGGTGATAAAATAATCTGTACAACCAACCCTGAAGACACACGTTTACCTTATGTAACTTGCACAGCCTGCACATGTATCTCTCAACTTAAAGTTGGAAATAAAAAAGGAAGTTGATATAATGGATATGTCCCTTTTAATATTAATAATAACAATATTCATATTAATATTAGTAATAACACCAATCTGTGATTTCACAGGCGCCTTCTATATGCCAAACATGATTTTAGGCCCCTTAAATACTTTCTGTTTTCTATGTTTCACAGAAATAATGAGAAGAAATAATTATTATCCCTATTTCATTGGTGAGGAAAGACAGCCTTGAAGAGGTTACAAAACATGCCCCAGTTGACTGCACTAATGGGTAACAGAAGCAGAACTTCATCTAGGTCTGTTGGAATCCAAAGCCCACTCCTCCCCTTTTGCATACTCCTTCTGTACTGCCATTGTTATGACAATAGAGCTCCCTGATAATATATCCTATTTCTATTGTAATTTTTCCTAGCATTTTTATATACTTGACTACTTACCTTGGAATGAAATTTTCCTAAAAGATCCCAAACCAGAACTCAAGATCTAGCTTTAGCCCATTTAGCAGATAGGAAAACTGAGGCATAGAGAGACACAAAAATGATTGCTGGAGCCAAATTCTTAGAGCATTGACTTAATGGGCCTCATGTTTCTTATCTCCCAGGGAGGCAACAATTGTTTGTAAAGAGTATCAACGGTGTAACCAAACAACTCACTATCTAAATACTGACTGGGCCTTTGAATATAGGACCTCAGGCAAGTTCACTAACTTCTCTGAGCCTGTTTCCTCATTTGTAAAATAAAAATAATGATATCTATCTTGTAGCGGTGCTGTATTAGAGATGAACCATGGAAACTACTTCATACAGTACTTAGCACAGACCAGATGTTCATTAAATGTTAGCTCTTCCCATTGCACTCAAGCCTTTTTCCCGGAGCTCATACTGTCATTTTCCTTTTCTAGGGAAACATAAATTTCTTATCGTAAAAATTTAGAGCTGGGTGTATATCAAGTAGAATCCATTCTAAAAGCTCTTTTTTTTTAAATTCAAGGGAAAAAAAGGAAAAATGTGCTGAGCCAATATTTCTACTATTCAATCATTAAATTTTAATCGATGTCAATGCATTTGAGGGAGCCTTTAGCTGTGACAGGTGAGCCAAAAGTGGAAATTCTGATTTAACGAGGCCTCCTGGCCACTTCAGCAAAATGTCAGGGTGCAGGGTGCGGTGGAGAATAATTAACTGATAAACAACCTTCGGAAAAAGATCAGTAACTATGAAATTGGGGACGGAAACAAAGCTTCTCTTATTTTCTCTAGAACATTTTTTTTTCTTTAGAATTTTTCCTTCCTTTCTGAATCGACTCTGATTCAATACCCTCTAAGTTGGAATGCCCTTAACTGTTTTGTTTAGATGGGACTATGAAATGATTAGGTTGTTGAAATGATGAATCAGGGAGCTCTGCAGGATTTTTCACACTCTCTGTGAACAATGCTCCATATCACACGTACACTGACAGGCTGTATTTTTATATCTGACATGTGAGAGGAACATGGAAAATAACACACTGACAGCGCCTTAGATACCAGTCATACATCTTCCTAACACAGATTGATGGGGGGAAAAGGATATTATTTAGTGAGCCTTTCTTAAGCTCTCTAAGGAAAATATATAGATCCACCAGTGGATTGAATTGAAACTCATATTAACATTCTTTATGAGCAGGAAACTGAAAAGTAACCCTCATCCATTACTGCACTAGCAAACAGATCAGAAAAATTAGTGGAAACCAATCCAGAACCTTCACATTGCTCATTGATGGGTTATAGTTTGCTCCTTCCTGGTCTAGAAATCAGAGCAGGTGGAATTTCTCCAAGGAGACACATTGGTCTTTCTCAATTTCAAACCAAAGTTGAAGGATAAGCTACTAGGAAAATTGAAGCTGCAGCTATAGTTGCTCAGAGAACCAAGCTGAAACCGAAAAAATACTGAAATGGAATAGCCTTGGCTAACTGTATGTCTATAAGGTGGCTCGAGAACCATGTGGAATTACGGATGCCACATACTAGGGGATATAAACATTAAAAAATATCCCCTGTAGTGCATGCTGTAGTGTGCCAGAAAATCTCCGTTTAGGCAAGCAGGATTTATACCTACAGTTGCTGTGAGTGCTTCTGGTGACCTCAGTTGTCAGCCCTCTTCAGAAAGTGCCTCTGCTAAAGAGAGTTGTTTCACCAAACAGTATGCTGCCTTGATAGAAGAGCCAGTATCCAATGACCGGTCAACGCAACAGAGTATCATGGCCCAGCCCTGGGCCCAACAAGAAACAGATGTGGCGTGTCCTCTCAGCTCCAGAGCTCTGTGAGTTGGCTAAGACATTCATTGAGACCTCACCACAGCCTGATTTCTCCCTATGACCAATCTTGCTTCCTTCTCTTTGATTACACAGGTGTCAATCACACGAATGTTCACTAAAAAGTTTCCTGTACATTTATCTCTATCTCCGAGTTTACAGCCAGGAATAAACAAATTGCGATATCCTCTTTATCTTCAACACCCAAAATGCACCATGTAACTTAAATAGCTCCCAACATTAAAATCCTGTGATGCCATCAGAAATGTGTATGTATAATCAACTGAATCATTTTAAATCTCCAGTCATAGTCACTCCAGTTTTGAAGATTTGAAGACAAAAAATGAGAAACAGAAAGATGAGCACCGTCATGCGGAAGGACCTACTATTGTGTCTAGTTTTATCTTTGGTGCAA
>CAUYLG010078070.1:0-10232 GCA_963573385.1 Cacajao melanocephalus | reverse complement strand
ACCATGGAATACTATGCAGCCATAAAAAATGATGAGTTTGTGTCCTTTGCAGGGACATGGATGAATCGGGAAACCATCATTCTCAGTAAACTGACACAGAACAGAAAATCAAACACCGCATGTTCTCACTTACATGCGGGTGTTAAACAATGTGAACACATGGTCACAGGGAGGGGAGCATCACACACTGGGGTCAGTTGGGGGCTGCTAAGGGAGGGATGGTGTGGGTGGGGAGGTTGGGGAGGGATAACATGGGGAGAAATGCCTGATATATGTGACGGCGGGGGATGGAGGCAACAAACCACTCTGCCATATGTTGTGTACCTATGCAACAATCCTGCATGATCTGCACATGTACCCCAGAACCTAAAGTTAAAAAAAAAAGAAATCAAGAATAGAAATCCATTTAGAAAGACTCCCTGTGGAAACTAAAAAACATACTGCTACATGAGAGTTAAAGAAGAAATCACAATGAAAACAGCAACATATGTAGAGTTGAATGATGGCAAAAGTTTTACTCATCAAAGTTGCCAAAAAAACTTACGTAGAGGTTCATTTACAGCTAAATTTGAAAATAATTGGGTTAAGCATTAACACAAAAAACCACAGAAAATTGACAAAGGAAAGAAAAAAGATAAGAAGATAAATGAATGAACTAGGAAACAGATAGGATCAACAAAAGCAAAAGTTAGTTCTTTATTAAGGTTTAGGTTGTATTTATAAAATTGAGTATACATAAAATATTGTCTTTTGAGTGCTCTGTCATAGATGGACAAAATGGAGACAGGTGCATTCAGAGAGATGGGTTCCAGAATTTTTCCACATACCTTTAATCTCTGTTATCATATTATCTAATCATATAGATGTATTCCTTCCTTTACTTTCCACTATTAGCTTACATTTTGAAAAATAAAAAAATATTGTCACATTTGAGATTCACACGGCTTAAGTAGTAAATAAATCTCTTACTGCATTTTCTTAAGCATGCTAGTCCTACTACAAAGTTGAAACAAGGTACTGAAGGCTAAATTTAAATACAAATGTACATATGCATATTTAATTCAAAATAATACTTTGTTCATAGAGAAATAAAGTAGAAAGTATACATGGCAGAAACCAAATTCCTACTTAGGATGAGTTTAACCACATATGGTACGTTTCATACCTACATACAAAAATTGGTGGAATGTACCTAATAAAAAACTATTTTCTTAAATTTCAGGGTTCAGGTTTAGTTTAGTTGTACCTTAGTGTTTTGCAGCAACATTGCCTTTTTTTAAAAATAGTCAAGCCTTTGACATTATCAAGAATAATGCCAACTTTTTTATGAATAGCAAGGTTACTAATGGGAACTGTCTTTGTGTGGATTTATTTCATCTATGTGCTGATCTGCTGATGAATTCTAGGGGAAAGATTGTATTTTATTGAGTTAGTTACATTTATGTAACTGGAATTGCTGTCATTTTCTCCTCTATGGAACCTTAATTCCCTTGTTCAAATTGCTCAAAATAGATTGCCATTGAAGGCTGTAAAATAGGTAACAAAATGAGTTTTGCACTCATAGACTATTCTGATACCCTTAAGTAATGCAATCACTTTGGACATTAGACTAAATGGGCTCATTATCTTTTCTTTTCAATCTGCTTCACAGCTAAGGAAAATGAGTATTAATCTAGAGGAATGTTTTATTCTTTCTCGACTCAAAACTTGTACTCTGCCTCTTTTTTAGAATTAGCTCTGCTGTCATGACCTGAAAATGTCCAGATTCATTAATTCATTACGTTGTCACTTTATTTTCAAGAACAACCTATGTACCCTTTAGATTATATTTGAATAAAATTGGCTTTGCTAATTATTACCAAAAGAAAATGGAAAAGATTAGAAATTAAGTTTGGTTTGGTTTAGTCAGTATTTATTGAATATGTAATATGTGTTCATTGTTGTGAGGGAAAAAGAACTGTAAGAAATGCCTTTACATATTTTACTCAAAACTGACAAGTAATTAATTAGTCAAATTGATGGTGCTAACTCTAAGTGCTATTTTGGACATTTTGACTTTTCTCTGGTCTACCCGGAGAATTATCAACATGGGACGATTGGACTTTGGTTAATTCACACAACAAGTGCTTGGTGAGCACTCATATATGATGGAATATAGTTGTGAACAGCACAGAGATAATTCCTGCCTATATGATGCTGCAAAAAACAGAAAACAGTTTTAGAGGGAACAGTGTCTTCTACTAAAAGAAATTTCTGAGATGTCAAAAAAGCGGCAACGACTAATGTACTCTTCTGTGCTCAGGAGAATCTGAAGGGGAGACCTGTGATTACAGGTGTGTTCTGTCTTCTCTGTGTTTGTTCAGTGAAAGAAACATGAGTGATTGATTTCCAGGCCTGAAGGGGCATTTGACTCAACATTTCTCAAATGCTGCCATTCATGTTCTCATCCTACCCTTGAATAAAACACAATTGGGTTGTTAAATCCTTGCAAAAATGAGATTATGGTTAAAACACAGTAAACTTATGCCATTCTTCGGGCACACATTTTTATTCTAAAGTGAAAAAAATTCTGGTGTAACTAGGGAAAACTTATATTAAATAAATACCCCGCTGTTAAAACTAAGTTCTACAGAATGAGTATACTACAAATATTTCAAATCTCCAAGAAAAAATAATTTGAACTGAACTCATACTTTATTATAACACTATATATATACTTGTTAGGTGTGAGTAAAATAAAACTGGTGGCATTTCCTTGCACATGGTAGCTGTCCTGTATATTATATATAAAAATATACATACAAAAGGTACACATGTCTTCATAGAAGTCTTTCTACATATCAGGTATTGAAGATCTTATTTTGTACCAGGGACTTTGCTCAGTGCTTTACATGTATAGTGCTATTTAATCTAAGCATTAATGTAAGCATTACAGAAACCCACAAAATAGAGACTATCATCAGTGAAATCTGCAGATAAGAAAACTGATGCTTAAAGAAATAAAACAACTTATTCAATTTCATAGAACTATTAAGTAGCTAGTATTGGCTTTTAAATCAGATCTGCCTAATTACAAAACCTATCTTCTTCTTCTACTTCTTTTTAGAAATAGAGCCTCATTCCGTTGCCCAGGAGTGTAATGTTGCCATGTCGGCTCACTGCAGCCTCGAGCTCCTGGGCTCAAGCAGTCCTCCCACTAAGAGTCCCCAGTAGCTGGGACTACAGGCACCCTCCACTGTGCCTGGCTATACATATATTTCAATTTTTTTTAGAGACGGGGATCTAGCTGTGTTGCTGACACTGGTCTTGAACTCTTGGCCTCAGGCAATCCTCCCACTTCAGCCTCCCAAGCTGTTGGGATTACAGGCATGAGCCTCTGTGCCTGACCTCAAAGCCTGTCTTCTTAGTCATCCTGCTATGAGGTTTGAAATTATATTAGTCTAACTGTAGTTCACCCTTCCTTCTGCTCCCACAATGTTTTTGCTCCTAATTAATTCATAGTCTTGAAGATTTTGCAGATCAAAAGTTAAGACTTGGCATTTTGATCTGCAAAACACTTATTGACCCTCATTAGTATTTATTGGTGCCAAGTACTCTAGATCGCCCTATTTTTATTGACGTGTATTGATAGCTACTATTACTTGAAAAGTGTTTAAAATGAGTCTGAAGTCTATACAAAGAATCCTTGCACAATATAATTAAAGCACCTAATAAACCTTCATGACTTCGGAGCATATCATATGTAATCTGTTTTTCTTCTCCCTCAAATCTGGTTTACCAGTTTTATTTTCTCTCTGCCCCATGTCCACACATCTTATGCTCTTGTACTGCTTTCAATGACTTGACATTATGGAAACTTTTCTGTTTTTTTTTTTCCTAGAGCAAAAATATCCATCTGATGGTCCATTATCCAAATCTATAATAATTTATAGACCTGATATATTTACTTTGCATATTGTTTGTATTTTTTTTTTTTTGAGCCAACAGTTCAAACCCAGGAAATTTCATATAAAATATCTGGATCCTAAACATAATCTGGCAGCATCAGGTCTAAACTTTTGCATGCTATTATAATAACGGCCTAGCTCTAGTTAGCAGGTGCCCCTTCAGACAGGGTGAGTCCTTTTTTGTTTACTGTAGACACATCACTCACAACGGACTTTCCGATTCTGGGTCAATGCTAGTTATTCATATTGTGCGTTCACTGTTAGTTTCTCATTGTAGAGAACTCTTTCTCTATATTATGTTTTAAAAGAAGGAAAATGAAATATAGACTCAAAGGTCTATGCGCTTAAAAATGGATGAAAGATATTTGTCTTTAGATGTAAAGAATATTCAGCAATCTTTAAAACGCAATCAAAATGTGTGCCTTTGGGCGAGGTGGCTCACATCTGTAATTCCAGCACTTTGGGAGGCTGAGGTGGGTGGATCACGTGAGCCTGTGAGTTCGAGACTAGCCTGGGCAACATGGTGAAACTCCATCTCTAAAGAAAAATACAAAAAATTAGCCAGGTGTGGTGGTGCACACCTGTAGTCTCAGCTACTCCAGAGGCTGAGATGAGAAGGTTGCTTGAGCCCAGGAGGTCAAGGCTGCAGTGAGCTGAAATGGCACAACTGCACTCCAGCCAGGGTGACAAAGTGAAACCCTAAAAAAAAAAAATTCCTTATACCAATATTTTTTACTGATTTATGTTACCTCCATGGTGATGGAGTTAATAATTCTGGCTTTAGAGTAAGCCTAAAAAAATTCACAGACTCCCAAGAACTAACAAAAAGGAGCAAGGGTTGGAGTTACCATGTCCTCTTTGGCTCAGTCCAGTTCCATTAGGGTCACTGACATTTCTTTGAAGTTTTAATGTGTAAGGCATGAACTTAATTGGACCACCAAACAAAATTCATTTGTGAAGAATTATGTGTAAAAGTAGGCCCTTTCCTTATTACCTTATCTTTAAGTTTATTTTCTCTCAAATTCAATAAAATATATATCATTCAGCATTCACCAATTTCCCTTTCTCTTTTTTTCTTTACTAACAGCAGCCCTATTCTTTTGAGGCATCAATAAATCAATAAAAAATACTCATCTCTTAGAGTCTTTTGCAGTTAGGAGTAGCCATGCAACCAAAAAACTGAGACATGTGCGGGCGCGGTGGCTCACGCCTGTAATCCCAGCACTTTGGGAGGCCGAGGTGGGTGAATCGCCTGAGGTTGGGAATTCGAGACCAGCCTGACCAGCATGGAGAAACCCCGTCTCTACTTAAAAAATACAAAAATTAGCCCGGTGTGGCGGCAGGCGCCCGTAATCCCAGCTACTCGTGGAGCTAAAGCAGGGTTCACGCCATTGCACTCCAGTCTGGACACAGAGTGAAGCTCTGTCTCAAAAAAAAAAAAAAGAGAGAGAGACACGTGTGGAATTCTACTGGATAGAAAGCTTTTGAGAAAGCCATTTTTTTTTTGGTTACTGTTAAACTCAGCCTCAGTTAATGTGCTTCTTTTCTTGTACTTTACCTTTAATCTTCATCTTGCCTAAAATGAATATGCAGTTTCTGAAGACAGAGGAATCATTCTTTGATTATAAGGACAAAATCACATGCTAAAGTTGAGTAAGAAGAAAGTTAGATGGAACTTGAGTGCCTTATACTCTATGGAGTTACTGTGTCAGACAGTTTACCCACTTTCGTAGTTCTATTGCTTGAGAAAAATATTTCTCTATTTGGTTAAGCTTCTAGTCAGGTTTCTGATGTATGCAGCCAAATGCAATCCATAACTAATAAGAAAGCTGAAATCTGGAAGTAGATTGCTACAAATGACAGATTCTAAAATGTAGAGCAAATGAAGCTATGGAAAGCAAAATTCTGAGAGAGAGACCAAGTCTAGATTTGGCCTATCCATAAGCTAGAGTGGCAAACTCATCCATTTTCCTGGGACTATTTTTCCAGTCTCAAAATTTAAAGCTCTACATCCTGGGACCCATTTTAGTCTTGGGCAAATGAGATCATTGGTCAGTTTATTACTAGTAGGGGTAGAAAGAATTAGAATTTCAATAAAGGAGACACTCTTTGTCCAGGCCTGAAATCTGCATTTGTTCAGGCCTGCAATCTATGTTGACTGAGAGCTTTTCTAAGATAAAAATGCCGCTGTTTCTTTATCCATCACCAAAGTCAGTGCAAGCAAAGCTGCACCCTTTGCAAGAGATCATATTGCTGTCCCAAGCCTCTCTCAAGACATTTTAAGGTGATATCTACACATAATCTTTAGTTGTGATTACAGGTAATTGAACAGAAGTAATGCTTGATTTTTGAGGGAATTCCACTGCCAACAATACACAAACTTGGCAAGTTACAGTCTGATTATTCAACCCCTAGAGCTGTCTATGGGCCTGTCAAACATATACCATGTGCAGATTTGCTGTGAAAATCGTGCAGCTCCAGTTAAGGCATTTTCCAGTATACCACATGTACAGCATGGAAAGGTAAGAGATGAAAAGAATCCTCTTGGGAGTAGAATTAGGATTCATGGAGGGCAGTGGACAGAGAGAGGATGTATAATGTATTGTCTACATAGTTGTAGTCACTAGCTATATGTGGCTGTTGAGCACTTAAAATGTGACTATTCCAAATTGAGGTGTGCTGTAGATGTAAAAAATACACTAGCTTTCAAGGACTTGGTATATAAAAGAATATAGTATATTATTAATGCTTGCATCATATTGATTATAAATTAACATTTTTGATATCCTAGATTAGATAAATATATTGTTGAAGTTAATATAGCAACTTCGTTTTTAAGTGAGATTACTAGAAAATTTCAAATTACATATGAGGCTGGCCAAATTGAGGGAATTTGTTACCAAGGGGCCCTTTCTTATAAGAAATGTTAAAAAAAATTCTTTGGAAAGAAGGAAAATGATATAGGTCAAAAACTTGGATCTAATAAAGGAAAAACATTAAAGAAAAAAATAAAATTAAAATAAATACTTTACTTTTACATTTTTTAATTGATCTAACAGATAAGTTTCTCTAAATAGGAATCAATGTGTTCAGTGATTACAGCTTATGAATAAGTAAAATTTATAATAATAATGCTGTAAGGGACAGAAGGGAGGAACTGGGAATAGTGTTGTAAGTCACTTGCGCTATTGGAAAAAGGACTTGGACTAGTGGTAAATGTATATTGCAAACTCAAGGGTAACTGTAATAAAAAATTAAAAATATATAGTTGATTTACTTAAAAGGAGAAAAAAAAGGAATTATATAAAATGCTTAATTAAAACCAGAGAAGTCAGAAAACAAAAAACAAAGCAAAACAAATAATAACAACAAAAATACCCAAAGCAATGATAGAAAAGAGTTATACACAATACATATGGTAGATATGAATTAATAATCACTTTAACTGGTATATTTAGACCATTAATGTTAATAGTCTAAATGTTAATGGTCTAAATATACCAATTAAAAGACAATGACTATCAAATGGAAGAAAAAAACACAAGACCCAACAGTATGTTGTCTACAAGAAACTCATTTTAAATATAAAGACACAGAATAAAAGTAAAGGCATGGAGAAAGATATACAATACTAACATGAATCAAAATTGTTGTCTGGAGACGAGAGCAAACCATCTTTTGGTCATAAGGATGAAATCCACTCACTAAAGCTGGTAGATTAGAGAGCTACAAGGAACTTAGGTCCTAGATGACTTCCTCAAGAGCTGCACCGGCACTGGACTTTATGCCTCCAGCCTTCTTGTCATGTGATAAAAATAAATCTCTCCTTAAGTAAACCATGATATTATATCATAAGACCATAAGCAATATCTAACTGATAGTAAAGAAAACAAACTTTTATTGACAATTCCCTGTTATAAGCTTCACATATATTATTTTATCTATTTCTCATAATGACATTATTAATGTGAAGAAATTGATACTCAGAAACTAAGTATCTAGACTAGGTTGGCACAGCTGTTAGATAGAGGAGCTTGGTTATGAAACTTGTTCTTTGACACTTCATATAATCATCACCATTATTAGTGTTGTTACAGGGTTAGCATTATGTTTTTCTTTCATTATTATGTTTGCACTATTGGAAAAAGGACTTAGATTAGTGGTAACACTAGAAGTGTTTCACCAAGATGAGAATTCTTAACATAAATTTCAGTGAACATGAATACTCGTTTTTACTTGTGATAGATGTTTTTAAAAATAGAGAACACACACTTTTACTTATGATAGATGTTTTAAAAATATGAGAGAACACAGACTTTTTTTTTTTTTACCCAAAACCTGGAGTCAGAATAAGTCTAGGTGCATTGAGTTGACCTTCATACATAGTTTTCTGCACAGAACTCCAGTTGAAATCAAATTATAAAGAAAAAAATTATGTGGCTTTTAAATTTTTAAAGTTTATTTTCTCTGTAAAACTGGTTACCAAGATGTCAAGATGCTAAGCACAAGAAATGTACTACTGGGAATGAGTTAGAGATTAGATTAGAAGGGAAGAATGTGAATTTGCTCAAGGAGAAACATATCATAAAGGCTAATAAAGAAGAAAGATATTATAGGCTACATTTATGTATTTTTTTGTCAGGATGAATGAGTCTAAATGATTTTGTGCTATGAAGATATCTTGTACAAGTTTCTGGCAAGTACTTTGCTCAGGATCCTGCTTTTTTGCCAACCATCTTTGTTTTAAACTTTAAAAATTATGTCTGTTTTGAGGGAAATATCAACCTTCTGTTTCTGGTTTATTTTCACCTTTCCATCAATTTACTATTTTATTTGCAACTTAATCTCTGAAATAGAAGACTTCAATAACAGCTAAAATCAATTTTCCTTTACTCATCATAATGAAAAACATAGAAATTCAGATTTTCAGAGCCCTAAACAAAAAAATTGTTATTTTTATCTATGGCTGTTGCTTCAAGTAAATGTCTATATAAAGTTCATACCCATAGTCAATAACTTAAACTGCAGTCATTCTTCTGGTAAATTCTTCTTGATGAATGACTGCAAGACACTCTCTTGGCAGAGTCAAGGAACTTAACTTTCATACTCTGGAAACTGTCAGATTGCTTCAATTCAACAAGTAGTTTACTGAGAACTGATAAGCAGCTGAGCTCTTTTGGGAACAAGAAAAGTATGTTAGTCATATTCACAACCCTGAAGGAGAGTCAAGCTCCATTGGATAAGTCAGACACAGGTGACATACTGGAGAACACTGCCATATGTGTACCTATGCAACAATCTTACATGTTCTTCACATGTACCCCAAAACCTAAAATGCAATTTAAAAAAAAAAGGTGTTACTGGCCTGGCAATGAACTATAGAGGTCTTTTGGATCTTTCAGTGAGGAGAAATCAATTAGGGTTGAAGTTTCTGTGAAATGTACTTGCGTAATTTGGTTTAGGTGTTAAGAGACTATTAAAACTTACATACGTATAATAAGATCAGAATTGGGGGATCAGTATGATGCAGGGATATAATAGATATTTAGGCAAGAGGTTTTTGTATAAGGCTGGTTTGTGGAAGATTTGAGCTTGGGTAGTACAATTTTATTCTCTCTTTATTTTTGTCTCTCAAATATAGCCTTTATCTGGGATTGATGACTACTTTCTATCAAGTGCTCTGGTTAAATCATATATATATTTCTCTTTTGATTTAGTCACCTTGACTTCCTTTATAGAAGTGGCTAAATGAGCAACCTCTTTAGCATGTCTTGACTTATTAGAATCTTTTTAGAAATCTGACCTTTGGAATTGCTGCTTGATTGTTACAAAAACTGACTAAATTTTTCTGAAATAAAAAAGTTTTATAGAACATCACAAATTTATCTAGTTTTCCAGTTTCATTTAACTTAACTATTATGAAAATATATTGAGATATAAATTGACTCCTTAAGGTACAATTTTGAAAGGATGCAGAGAGATTCAGAAAATACATGTGATCTTAAAGTTCTCCACGATCTGAGTAATACAATACAGGTATTAATTTTCATGTAAATTGAGACTTCTGAAGTCAAATTTCTTTTACCTTCCTCATATATATATATACATATATATATATATATTGCATTTTAGGTTTTGCAGTACATGTGAAGAACATGCAAGATTGTTGCATAGGTACATACATGGCAATGTGGTTTGCTGCCTTCCTCCCCATCACCTATATCTGACATTTCTCCCCATGTTATCCCTCCCCAACTCCCCACCCCCTGCTATACAGCATATCAC
>CAUYLG010078069.1:0-55995 GCA_963573385.1 Cacajao melanocephalus | reverse complement strand
TCATCACTGGTCATTAGAGAAATGCAAATCAAAACCACGTTGAGATACCATCTCACACCAGTTAGAATGGCGATCATTAAAAAATCAAGAGACAACAGATGCTGGAGAGATACGGAGAAATAGGAACACTTTTACATTGTTGATGGAAGTGTAAATTAGTTCAACCATTAAGGAAGACAGTGTGGTGATTCCTCAAGGATCTAGAAATAGAAATACCATTTGACCCAGCAGTCTCATTACTGAATAAATACTCAAAAGATTATAAATCCATGTATTATAAAGACACATGCACACATATGTTCATTGTGACACTGTTTACAATAGCAAAGACTTGGTAGCAACCCAAATGCCCATCAAAGATAGACTGGATAAAGAAAATGTGGCACATATACACCATGGAATACCATGCAGCCATAAAACAAGAGGAATTCATGTCCTTTGCAGGGACATGGATGATACTGGAAACCTTCATTCTCAGCAAATTGACACAAGAACAGAAAACCAAACACCACATGTTCTCACTTATAAGTGGGTATTGAACATGAGAACACATGGACACAGGGAGGGGAACATCATGCACTGAGGCCTAGGGTGTGAGGGGCTAGGGGAGGAATAGTAGTGGGTGGGGGGATTGGGGAGAAATAGCATTAGGAGAAATATCTAATGTAGATGACGGGGCAATGGATGGATACAGCAAACCACCACCACGGCACATGCATACCCATGTAACAAACCTGCACGTTCTTCACATGTACCCCAGAACATAAAGTATAATAAATAAATTTTTAAAAAATAAATAAAATTTTAAAAATTAAAACTTTTAAATCTACAAAAAGAATATTGTAGTATCAGAATTAACTGTCTCACAAGAGAAAATGAGATTCATCATATGAAACAAAAACATATAGCTATGTGATCTGCTGTTACTATATGTTAGAGTTTAATGCTGATCATTTAAAAAGGAAAGTTAAATTACCAATTAACAAAGTAAATATTTCCTTCTTGCCTGCCAACCGGTCTTCCAGGTAATTTTGATAGATTTTTAGCTCCCTCTGTACGATTTGTGTTTATCTTTTAGGAATAATTTCTGGAAGCTTAAAATGAGATAGAAAAATCTCTACAGATGAATTATGTACATGTGGTTTCCATAATTTTCTTCAACATCTCTTATGAAATGCAATTCATAGGACAACTCTCTGACCTTTGCTGTCCAAGCTGTCTGTGGGCCTTTTATCCATTTTCCAAAAGAGAGCTATAACTTACAAATAGACAGCTTATCTGTGAATTGGGGGTTTGGGAGGTGACTATATACTTGAGATAAACTTTAAGACTAAGATTAAGGATCAAATGGTATCCCTGACTTCTCACAATACTCTGAATATATGCAGTCATCTCTTTTTTTTTTTTTAAAGAAGAAATAAACCACACATTGACAATCGGTTGTGAGGTTGTCTTTAAAAGAAAGCTTTGAGACTATACTGACTTCCTCTGCAGGGTAAACATTGCACTTAAAATTATAATTAATTAAATTATATAATAATTAATTTAAAAAATTAAACTTTATTTGCAGACTGACATTTTCACATTTGAGCCAGCTTTTTTTTTTTTTTTTTTTTTGCCATCATGCTGTTAGAGCTTCTCAGAAGGAAGCCCTGTTACAATCCCAGTGTAACAATTGCTCCAAGCCCCTGTGAGGACACTACCTATTATGATGGCTACTAACATGAGAAAAGGGGATACTCTCATATGGAGACAAGAGCACTGTTATGCTTTTGTTGAAATTTTTTGTTAATTTGTTTATATTAAAAACTTTTTTTTTGAAACAGCGTTTTGATCTTGTTGCCCAGGCTGAAGAGCAGTGCACGATCTCAGCTCACTACAATCTCCGCCTTCTGGATTCGAGTGATTCTCTTGGCTTAGCCTCCCAAATAGCTGGGATTACAAGTGCTCACCACCGTGCCTGGCTAATTTTTGTATTTTTAGTAGAGATGGGGTTTCACCGTCTTGGCCAGGCTGGTCTCAAACTCTTGACCTCAGGGGATCTGCTCCCTTCGGCCTCTCAAAATGCTGGGATTATAGGTGAAACTACCACACCTGGCCTATATCGAAAACTTTTAAAAATTTGAAATTTTTATGAGTAAAGGAGAAAAGAAGAAAATGAATGATTGTGTGTTTATATTGTTAGCACTTGATATAATAATTAGAGTCTAAACCAGTATGGCTGCATATAATTTGATCTTTGTACCTGAATAAACTTTAGCTTATAAATACACATATATTTACAAATATATGTATTTTCTTGAAGACATTATAGTGTTATTTACTAGAATGAGAAAATGCCATAAATGTCAAATAATAGGGGAAAAATTAAATAAGCTATACTACATCATAAGATATTATACAATCATTTAAAATCATATTTTGAAATACATTTTATGGCATAAAAAATACATTCATATAATGTTAATTTTTAAAAACATGTATATAATGAGGGCAGCTTTTTTACAGACACCCACCGATACACATGGATTATACACAAATAGGTATGTTTGTGTATATAATATTATGAGTGCCACTTTCTTTTTTTAAAAAATTTTTTTTAATTGTACTTTAGGTTCTGGGATACATGTGCAGATCATGCAGGATTGTTGCATAGGTGCATACACGGCAATGTGGTATGCTGCCTCCATCCCCCAGTCACCTATATCTGGAATTTCTCCCCATGTTATCCCTCCCCAACCTTCCTACCCCCCACTGACCCTTCCCTAGTACCCCCAAACAGACCTCAGTGTATGATGCTTCCCTCCTCGTGTCTATGTGTTCTCACTGTTCAACACCTGTCTATGAGTGAGAACATGCAGTGTTTGATTTTCTGTTCTTGTGTCGGTTTGCTGAGAATGCTGATTTTCAGATTCATTCATGTCCCTACAGAGGACACAAACTCATCGTTTTTTATGGCTGCGTAGTATTCCACGGTGTATATGTGCCACATTATTCTTGTCCAGTCTATCATCGATGGGCATTTGGGTTGGTTCCAGGTCTTTGCTATTGTAAACAGTGCCACAATGAACATATATGTTCATTATGTTCATATATATTACATATCTTTATAATAGAATGATTTATAATCCTTTGGATATATACCCAATAATGGGAATGCTGGGTCAAATGGAACTTCTATTTCTAGGTCCTTGAAATATATGTATTTTTACATATAGACAATAGTAATAAGTTAGTTAGCTTTATAGTTCATTACATGTTGTATCATTATAAAAGAAAAAAATGTAAACATTCTCATTAGAAAATCTCCAATAACTTTTTGGAAACTGACCAGACTTCTTCTATCACACAATCACATTCTATCTAGAAATAGCATTATCACATCTAGGATCCAATAGCACTTGAGATGCAATATATTTATTTTATATTTCTAATTATATTTGATGCATAACTATGAAATCTTTGACAGGTTTTGAGAAATGGCCAGTTAATGAGGCTGACCATTGGTATCCCAGAGTCCAAACTCTTCAGAGGCAGTTATGGAAGGAGAGCAAACAAAACTGCTATGACCAATGTTTTGCAAAGAAACAGAAAACAAAAACAGAGGGAGAAAGATGAATGATAGCACAGGGGGATATGTCTCTCTAAAGCTGCTTTTGAATACATAAATACAAATCTTATTATTGTACCTGGTTTTTTAAGTACTCTGTACTGCTATTTTAAAATGTGATTTAAGTAAGGCTTCTCTAATATATTTAAGATTGTGAAATTGTTTGCTTATCTAATATATTTTAGATTGTGAAATTGTTTAAACATAAGAATTATACTTTAGAGTCCTAAGGAGGACATATCTACCCATCTGCCACTTACAACAAGTAAATGATATCTAAATATTGTGAGCATACTTTTCTTCACATATAACAGTTAGCCAGTGGTTAGAAAACACTATTTTTCCCTCTTCCCCCCAAAACAGTGATCTTACTGTTTTCTCTTGGAAAGTTGGATATTTTAGACTTCAATAGTAATAAAACAGAGCCACAAAGGTCAGCACTTGCTCTTGATTGATGGCTCTCTGCTACTTCTTCAGAGACGGAGAAAATTAGAGACAAACACAGTTTGCAGTATGAGAGTAATTTAGAACCCCAAAGTGGCCAGGCATGGTGGCTCACGCCTGTAATCCCCGCACTTTGGGAGGCCCGCCAGGCTGAGGCGGGTGGATCACCTGAGGTCATGAGTTCGAGGTCAACCTGGTCAACATGGTGAACCCCCGTCTCTACTAAAAATACAAAAATTAACTGGGCATGGTGACGGGAACCTGTAATCCCAGCTACTCCAGAGGCTAAGACAGGAGAATTGCTTGAACCCGGGAGGCAGAGGTTGCAGTGCGCGGAGATTGTACCACTGTACTCCAGCCTGGGCAACAAAGAGCAAAACTCTGTCTCAAACAACAACAACAACAAAAAAAAAAACCACAAAGAAGCCCAAAGTACTCAGTGGAAGTCTGGATGGGACCATGCATTTAGAACAGTTTTGGAGCCTATTAAAAGGAAAGAACAAAGAACTCAGAAAATGTAGATGGTCACTGTACATTGATATGTTCCATGTAGGTTTTTCATTAATACCTTTCTGAATCCAAAGTGATGCTCTGGGAACCTAGAAGCAACGGGGGAGGGAAAGGTGGGGAGAAGATACAACAGACAGCACCTGTGTTTGAGAACCTCATATTGAATTGCTAAAATGTATCAAATTCCACGGAAATATAAGTTCTATGGGAACTAATTTACTATTATAATTTACTGGTGTATGTTTCCTAAGTATCTAGATCAGTGTCTGGTATGCAGCAGGCCCTTAATAAATAATTGTTCAATAAATGAGTTAGATACATAGGAAAAGACAGTGTATTAAAGTATCATCATGCTTGAAGCAATAATTAATGTCAGCTGAAAAGATCTGGGAAAGAGTCATGGAAAGATGAGGTTTGAATTGGGTCCCAAATGGTAGATAGATAAAGAGATGCATTCAGAGTTAATACTTGTAGCAAAATATATAACAAATTTCATGAACAGTGACAAAATGAAACATATTGAAATGAAGGATTTCTTAGAAGAGGAAAGAAAAAATAAAGTTTCAAAAGGTAATTTAGGCTGGAAAGAGAAAATTGATTTTTAGATCAGAGTATATCCTTTATTATTTGGGCAATCAGGAGTCCCTGCAAACTTTGAAATGAGGCAGAACAAATAAAATTAGGACTGGAGGGATCAGATGCTGGTGCTTACTGGCTTGCTGATTCTACTAAATTGCTTTAATGTCAGCTGGCTTCAGTTGGTTAGGAGGCATGGAAGAGTGTCTGGAAATCATTTTTAAAGTCTACGTCAATTTGATTTGAGAAGCTTCAGAGTAACTGCATTTCTTAATTAAACCAAGGATGTCACACTGCTAATTCTGGAACCAGAAGAAGATCAAGTTGAAGCCATGGCAGTTAATTGTTATCGATTGGTGTGTAACAGCATTAGTAAATTCCAGAGGGTCTTGGCCATTAGTGAGGTATAAAATGAACCAGCGACAACTTTAATTGGTTTTAGATTAAAAAGGAATAAAAATTCATAGGAAGCCACTGAGATTTAAGATGCTTGGGAGACCTGAAACTCTTCCCTTGATTAAGTTTAACTATTCCTGGAGAAAGACTATGAATGAATCCATATGGGTTGGAAACAGGGTGGACGGTGGAAAAAGATCCAAATGTTTCACAGTCTGAGTGGCTCCCTTGCAATAGAACTTTGTGTGATGATGGAAATCTTCTCTATCAATGCTGTTCTATATGGTATTCCCCAGCTGCATATGCTATTGAGCACTTGAAACAAGGTTAGTGGAACTGAGGAACTAATGCTTAAGTTGTATTTATCTTGAAATAATTTAAATTTAAATAATCTAGTGGCTAGTGGCTATAATTTTCAACAGCACAAGTCTGAACATTTTCTCTAACCAAATGGAGCAAAACTTTGGTAATGTTCACATCGTTGGCTATATTAGTAAAAATAAGCTAGGGAATGCTGCATATAAATGCTATACTAATGAAATTTTTAAAAATAAATTCTAGAATCCTACTGGTTTATAGCAGCAAATATTTAGGTCTCCTTTCACACTGAATTTTTCACATCAGTTTCAACCTGGGACACCGTCACAGAGTACTCTGCATGAAACATTGGTAATTGTCTTTGCAGAGCAAAAGAGAAGCTTTAAGACTACATGTTCCACTGGTTCTTAAGACTTCTGATTATTACTGACACATACTACTTCTGCTTCTATATATACACACATGCATATACATTCATACAGCATATGTATATTTATACAGCATATATATATATATACACATATGCTTTTTCATTAGCCAAATCATATGACCACTCCTGAGTTCAACAGAGCAAGTATGCAGAGCCTCTCTCAGGAAGGCATGGGATGTAAATGAACAGTAATACAGTTCATCAGAGAGTCCTAAAAGGGCATAGAGATTATATGCTGAATTAATGAATATTTGCTAACACATTCTGTGTGTTCTGACTACAATTTGATGCTGTGAACCCATCCCTTGTACATATAGACATAAGAAGGAAACACAACATGTTAGTCTTTTTTGATCCCATCCTTCCCCAGTTTTCACATGACCACATTCTTTCATTACTTACTTCCTAGTTTAAGCATCTCCTCCTCAGGAAGAACCCCCAATATCCTAATTTATAAGACTTGATGCTTTTTTGTGTCATATATGCAGTCAATCAACCAATACACCTTGAATTTATTTTGTACATTTAATAGAATGCATTAGTTAGTTCCAGACAGGACCTTATTTAAAGGGGCACCAAAGCTCTTTAGACATATTTTCACTTCTCTATTACATTGTAAATTCCATGAAGGTAAATTAAAGGATGAATTTATTTTTAGTTTCCTGTGACTTAATGTCCGGTGAACAACACAATGATTGACTTAATGAATGGTATGAAGAATACGTATGAACAATCTAAGTGATGTTTATCATAATTATTAGAAATATTCAAGTAGACAAAATAGTTATAAAATTATAGTTGTAAAATTTTAAAAAATGAATCTTTTAAAGCAAGAGATAGTGATAAAGCAACAGTTATTTACAATGGAACTAGTGAAACACAGTAACATTACCATCCCTTTTTAGGAAAAAAAGTCATTGTTTAAAGTTACATCTCAATAATAATAATAAAAAGAACAGACTCCTGAGCATTTTGCAACTTAAACTATAATAATTTCAAACATTCAACAAATTTATTTCAGGATAATTAGATAATTGTCTGAGTTCCCCAATAATTACTTTAGAGATATATTAGTTCATTTTTATTCACTTGGTTATTTGTAATAATAAGCTTTCTAAAGCACAAATACTTCATATAAGTCAGTTTTATATAACCACTGTGAATCAATCTGGTAATTTATTTTATTTTCATCTACACAACTGAGTCACTGCCCTTCTTCACTGATACTATAACCTGTAATGAATTCTATCATAATCTGTACCCATAGTTCTCCCCTTTTGATTAAAGGTCCCATCATCCCTCTCTTCTTTCCCATTGATATCTCTGGACCTGGGCAGTATTTTACTTATGTCTAAATAAAGATAGTACAGTCTGATAAGCTCATCTTTGAGCTTTTACTTATTCACTGAATATTTTGGAATATGCCAGACTAACGTTACCACCATGCTTCTTTTAGTAAGTTACCCTATATTTATAGCTACGAGTGCTGCGTTTTGTTTAGCAGGAGCTAAAAATAATAAAAATAAATGTGTCAATTTCTAATGCACAAAACATAAAAGTGGTACTTTGTGTCAGTACATTTTATAAGTTTATATTTATTATTTTTACTTATTATAAAGTCAATAAATGAACACAAGCAGATTCCTTTAATAATAACAGGCATTAGAATGTGGGGTCTGAATGCCAGTCACAGTTAATGTAACTGATAACGTTCAGTAGCTAACAGCCTTGAACTAGGAGCCAGAAATTATTTTACTAGATATTTTCATGCTATTATACTTTTAGTTCTGGGGGACATGTGCAGATCTTACAGGATTATTACATAGGCATACACATGCCACAGTGGTTTGTTGCCTCCATCCCCCCATTACCTACATTAGGTATTTCTCCTAATGTTGTCCCTCCCCAACCTCCCCACCTCCTGCCATCACTTCCCTAGCCCCCCATCCCCCAACAGGCCCTGTTGTGTGATGTTCCCCTCCCTGCATCCATGTGTTCTCACTGTTCAACACCCACTCATGAGTGAGAACATGAATGAGAACATGCGTTTGGTTTCAGCTTTCTGCGCATGGTTAGCCAATTTTCCCAACCACGTATATACCAATGTTATCCATTCATATAAAAGATAAAGTCTCCATACCACAGTTATCAAATTCTAGAGGAAGAAGAAGATAATAAAGAAGAGGAGAAAGAAACATAGAATGAAAAGCTTGAAATGACAGAGATGAATATGGTGATTTAAAGAATCTAAATCTAGACATTTTCTCTATGGAATTGATATTTAACCTGATACCTGAATTATGAGAATTCACCAGCCATTCTGAGAACTTAGAGAAAGAGTGATAAGTCTCCAGTCCTCAGGACAAGCAACAGTAACATGAGGTGATCAGAAGCCATGACCCTGAAATGGAGCATAACCATGCTGTGAGGAGTGCAGTGAGTTGGGTATTGGGTGAAATAAGAGAAGGAGTAGATGCAAAACTAGAAAGAGAACTTTAAAGCATGAAAGGAGTCATGCATGAATTACAGGCACAGAGGCACATGATTTGATCTGGCTTAACTATATCAAGAATGCATAGATTGGAATGGATTGGATGATTCAAGAAGAAAGCACTGTTGGAAAAAGATAAGAGTTTAGAAACCCTGTCATTACCTGGCTACGTTAAGCTATTGAATCTCTATAGGCTCAGATTTCTCAGATATAAAATGAAGTATTTGGGCCAGGCGTGGTGGCTCACACTTGTAATCCCAGCACTTTGGGAGGACGAGGCGGGAGGATCGCCTAAGGTCGGGAGTTTGAGACCAGCTTTGGAGAAACCCCGTCTCTACTAAAAAATACAAAATTAGCCGGGCGTGGTGGCATATGCCTGTAATCCCAGCTACTCAGGAGGCTGAGGCAGGAGAATTGTTTGATCCTGGGAGACAGAGGTTGTGGTGAGCCAAGATCAAGCCATTACCCTCCAGACTGGGCAATAAAAGTGAAACTCTATCTCAAAAAAACAAAAAACAAAAAAATGAAGTATTTGACAGACCGTTTGTTTGTATTAACTTTCTATCATTGCGGGAACAAATTACCACACATTTTGTAGTTAAAAAGTAAAACGAACACACAACACAAATGTGCTATTGTACAATTCGGAGGTCAGAATTCTGCCATGAGTCTCATTTGGCTAAAGGCAAAGTGTCCACAGGGCAGTTTCTTAACAGGAGGCTCTAAGAGAGAGGACCAGTTTCCCTGCTCATTCAAGTTGTTGTTCAAAGTTCAATTCCTTGTTACTGTGGAACTGAGGTTCCCAGTCCCTTGCTTGCTGTAAGCTGAGGATCATTCTTGAGTTTTAGAGGCCACCCACATTCATTGGCTTATGCCTCCCTTCCTCCAACTTCAAACCCAGTCACACAGGTAAAGCCCATCTCATGCTACGCATCTCCCCTCTCACTTCCCCTGTTGCTACATCCCTCTGACCCAATCACCCTCCTTCCTCTTCTACTTTTAAGGGCATATAGAGTTACACTGAGTTGAACCAGATAATCCAGAATAATTTTCCTATGATAAATTAAGATTTTAAAATTAATCTTTAATAATTTTTGCCTTGTAATGTAGCATACTCCAAGGTTTTGAAAATTAAGACCTAGATATCTGGGCATGTGGGGTGGGAGGAACACTGTTCTTACCACAATGTTTTCTTTAGATTTGTTATGCCTGCAAAAAAAGATATATTTTATCTTCATAGACTTGATCTTCATTTCTCTACAAATCAGTTTGATATTGTGTTAGATGTTGCTTTAAGTGGACTTTACAAACATTGTATACATACATATATATATATATATTTATAGTTAGATAAAAATCTAGTATAGTGTAATGCAAATGACTGTGGGAAAAGCTATGTTTGGCTTTATTTTGAAATTAGGTTGTCTATTTTATGTTCATAGAAAAGGGACAGCTAATGTTATCTGAAAAAAAATTGCACTTTTAAGAAAATAAAAAGAAAAGTAGAAAAAGAGAGAGAGGGAATTGACTACTTAGTTTATTTTGCTGTATCGATGGAATTGGCTATTTCAAAGCTGCTGCTATGAGATATTCATGCTGACCTTTAAAATAAATTGTGTTTTCTTAGAGGCATGTCATTGTTTGGATGATATTTTATAAAGATTACTTTTAATTATGAGGCATCATTTCTGCTTTCTAGTGTATTAGTTTTTTGTATCTAATATCTTAAATATTAATTTTTGTGTGCCAATATATTTTGCTTGAACATTTTTAGTCCACATATTTTCTTGGTGTATCCACAACAATTCAATGTTGAGAGAAAGGTATTTTTACAAAAGGAATTTTAAAAAATGCCCTGATACAGGCTTTTTAATGTTCTTTTCCATAAAGGCAATCTGTGTAATATGCCCCCTTTGATCAATAGCCCTCCCCAGTAAGCGTTATAAAAGCAGTATAAATGCTAATGCATCCTGGTCTAATTTTTGCTCTACTGTACGAACATAGCATAATCAAAATAAGCTGTTCTTCCAGAACTAACTTATTAGTTGCAATTTCTTTTTCTCACGACCTTTGGGAAAGTAAATAATATTATAAAGCCCAAATGATCATGTAATGTACATCCCCAAATGAACAAGGAAAATTGCAGTGCATTTGTACAATCTCTGGAATTGGACTAGAATCCTGGGGGCTAGAGTGTCACCCAGCACAGACCACATATTCTGCCCTTTATTTTGAACTGAACTGCAAATCATGCAGTTATTTTTATGGTTGCTTGTTCTTTGGTTTGGTTGACAACTTAATACCCTGCAGTAGTAGTTGGCAGTAAAATGGTACACATGGCTGGTCATAGGCAGGAAAGGAAGCCCTTGTACCTTCCGATTGCTATAGAAAAATCATTTGTGCATTTTGTAATAGAAATAAATAAACAAACAAACATAGGAATGTAGGTCTTGCTGAAAAGTGACCAGAAAATCAAATTAAAAGCCTGTATTTTTCATCATGAATGTGGAGTGTGTGCTCTGCTAGACCAGTGGTCTGGGAGTAGGATATTTGCTGTATCTATTGCTAATGACAGTCTTAATTTTCTTCATAATTTGATTATAAACGTACCAGAGCACCCATAACATGTTCCTTATCCTTAGAGGTCACTTATAACTGTTCTTAGTCTGTGGTCTCTACATTAATAGGAATCATGACATTTATTATGTCTTATTTGAAAAACATTACCAGGTGCCATATAAATAATTCAGCTTTTTCCAAAATGTATTTGAAACGTTCAAAACACAGACGTGTGTGTGTGTGTGTGTGTGTGTGTGTGTGTGTGTGTTTACTTCACCAGTAAAACACTGGTGAGAACACACACGCACACATACCTTCTTTTTCTCTTTTCTGATTTGTGATCAGAGAAAGGAGATAAAAAAATCATTATGTTTTTAGAGGCAGCTCATCTCATCTTCAGTCGCAGGCTAGTATCTAAAGGCTTTTCTGTCTTGGAAAGTCCTAGATCAATATTTCTCATATTTGTCTGCCATCTGTGCTTGCCGCTACTTCTATATGTTATGCTGTTTATTTTACGTATCTGTGGCTTACACATTGCCATAATTTATCAATGGTTTCCCTGTCTCTATTCTTACACCACTATGAACTAGTTGTCTCCTTGTACCAGAGTAAACTCCCTACAAGATATTTAATTGTACCATGCCCTTTACAATCACTAATGACTCCTATATCCTGCAGAAGAAAGACCATATTCGTTAGCCAGACAGTGAAGATCTACTGTCCTAGGTTCTTTTTAATTGGCTGTTGTATTTTTTCTCTACCAGATGTGTACATCTCTGCTCATTCTTTACCCTTGGAATAAGCAGCCTCCGTACACAATTATATACCAATTAAATATTCTCTCCCTTTATTCAGTCACTGGAACAGATAACCACTTTATGTGAACCGACGGTGTTTCTCATATTGTTTTCTAGTATTTATTTCAGTAAGCTAGAGTTGATTTTTGTTTCTCCTTCCGTCTGTATTTTAAGGTCTACTATGATAGTAACCATGTTCTTCACATATAATAGGCACCTATTACTTGATTCTGGGTAAAACACTAAGCTATGTTGGTCTCCTAGACAAAACAAGATACAGATCAATAGGCAGGCTTGTGATGTGTATTTGAAGTTTGGCATACACAGAGAAAACAAACCTGAAAAACACTGTGTGTTCCTAATAAAACTGCTTTAAAAGAATTTAAGTTCTATAGAGTAAGGACTTTTTTACTCATTGATATACTACCCACTCTTCAAAGAGTCCCTGGCACAGAGTAGTGATTTCTTAATAATTATTGCAGAAGTAATACTTGTCTATGTATCTCTTATCAGAAAGTCTAGTAGGCTAAAGACAAATTAATATTGTTGAGGATATTAAAGATCTAAAATTATAGCAAGATTATTGCTCTGAAGGACAAAATTCAATTGTTCCTCATAGGGAGTTATTGAAAGGTAGTTCAATATAGAATTATAGGGATGGCTAATATTTGAATCCTATGGGACAAAGCCAGATCATGTTTAGAATTTGCAACAACACCACGCTAAAGTTTGCAGATATGGAATATCATAAATAGCATTTATTTAAATTTCTTAGAGAAGATGGTTGAAATTGTAACTCAGTTGATGGGAAAGACAGTAGAAAGAAGACGAAAAAGTTCAGTATTGTGCCTTTAGAAATGTCTTTCATTTGAAGTAAGAAAAATATGTAGATAGATATGAGAATTTTGTGAATGACCTCTGGGAATCCATACAAAGAAAATCTTCAGGAGGCCAGGAACAGCTGATCACATCTGTAACCCCAGCACTTTGGGAGGCCAAGGTGAGGGGATTTCTTGAAGCCAGGGGTCTCTACAAAAATGTTTTTTACAAATCAGCCAGGTGCAGTGGTGTGTGCCTGTAGTCCCAGCTACTCAGGAGGCTGAGGTAAGAGGACTGCTTGAGGCTAGGAGTTCAAGGCTGCAGTGAGCTAGAATCACACCACTGTGCTTGCTCTAGTCTGTGCCATAGACCATCTTTAAGAAAAAAAATTTAAAACTTCATGAAAGATTAAGTGTGTGTGTGTGTGTGTGTGTCTTTCTGCACATGCACATGCGTATTTGTGAGAATAATGTATATTTCACTAAGTAGAAAAGTAAATGGCTTAAAACAGCAAATTGAGTTTAGCATCTTCAGAACCAGCTATGTAATGAAGATAGTTCTGAGTTGGTCAATTGAGTATCCATGGAAGACTCAGATTTTTGTCGTTTTTTCACTCTGTCTTTGGACTGTCCTCAGGCCCCCTCACCTTCTCAAGATATTAGACTAGTGTCATATACTGATACTTCAGCTGACAGATAAAAAGATATAAAACAATGGTGTTCATCTCTCTTTTAGAGTGACAAAAATGTCCCAGTAAAGAGAATTGCATCACACATATCACTAATAGACTAGCCACGGACAGCCTAAATTTGGAGTCTTTACTCCTGAGCTGATAATTCGGTTCTTCCTGCCTCAGAGATAGTACCTAAATAAAACTGAGTTTTTGTAACAACGAATAAATAATTAGGCAACTGACAGTGGTGATGCATTGTTGTTGTTACAATTTTTATGAATTGGTGTTTATATTCTCAATGATTTTTCTACTAAAACATAGAAGAAGAAATTTCCAATAGCATATTAGTGTTGGATTTCCAATATGTACAACTTACACAGTCAACAATACAGTGCAATACTAACTGACCATTATATGGGTCTTGAGCTATTTCAAGCATTACATCTGTATTTCATTCAACATTTTACCAAAAAACAAATTGGACATTTTATCATGAAAAGGAATTTTTTTTAAGTGGTGGGTTGATGTTGAACAACTAATGTAGAGAAGTTTCTGTTAGAATGCCGTGAATGTGCTACTGGAAACTCATGTTCTTCAAAATCATGCGGTAAAAATGTCAGGGCTTAGAAAAGAATATTGCTAGAAGCAGAATATAAGAATCTAGGCAGACTTTTAACTGGGGCTAACATAATACATTCTAAATAATACGCATAGTTATAAGATATTATTCCAAATAAATGGATGGTACATTGAATATAAAAATATACCTTTTTTTTAAAGAAAGCATTCATAATCAAGGCTTGAGTCTACTAAGTAATGAGGACATGAAAAAACTTTACAAAATAAATAAAAACAATATGCACTTCTAATGTACAGCAGATGACCAACCAAGCCAGGTGCGAGGTGGCAGATGGAAGGGTGAGTAGATCTGGTGCCCTACTGTGCATTCCTCTTGCTCACTATTTTCTGCCCTTGGATTTTCATTTAAGTTGCTGTTACACATGCCAGCAGGGCACAATACATTAACAGAAGGAGGAGGCAGGAGGGTGGGGAAATATCACATGAACAAGCAGTCTCTGTTTAACTGATGTCACTCCCCTGTATGCCAATCATATATGATCAATTCATATGACTGAAGCATAGTGTAGCAGTGCTGGTCATATTCAAATAAGTCAGTTATGTTCCAAAAGGTTAAATGTGTCCAAAGAATTACTAGGTAGCCAGTTGGGAATGCACTTTGGAAAGGCAACTACTTATTTGGTTGCCAAAAGTCTCTATATACCCATTAAATGTATTTAGGTAATAACTTATATGATACTAACATGCCAACTTGATCTCAAAATTCCTGGGGGCTTATCTAGATATAGATAGGATGAATTATTTTATTCTTCCTAGTCCTTGACCTATTGCTAAGAGTTAGGAGCAACATGCAATCTAACAAGTCCCCTCTCCTTACAGTGTAAAAGGAAAAATAGAGTATTAAAACAAATAAGCAAGAAAATTAATGATCTGCATATATTTCACAAGACTTTCACAGTTTTTAAGATGGGTTGCACATTGGTTTCAAATATCTTAGAAACAAAAAGGGGAGAAGGAAGAAAATTATGGGATCCTCGGTGATTATAAGTAAAAATGAATCGGCTCCTTAGAAGAAAAACAATTTTTCTTCTTATAAGTCTTAAAGTAGCGGAAATGGTATGGTTTTCTCACTAACATATTACAAAACCCAGGGTTTGTTGTTTGTTTGTTTTGTTTTGTGTTGAGGCTATTGTCCATGGATACATAGGGCAAACTTAAATAGTTTCAAACATAGTTGAAACTACTTTGGATAATGAAACAAATGGTGTTCTCTGTCTAGTTTGATAAAAAAATTAGAAAAATAATTTTTAGCTGAATGTTGGTTTCAGATTAAAAGATCATTTGCACATTTAATAATCTACTGAGCCAAAGGGTATTTTTTATTTTCCTATTAAAACTTTTGCTGCAAACAGAACTTATGCATGAATTTGAAGATAAAAAGAGAATTTTCATTAACATGTCACAGATAAAGAATCTTTGGTGCTAAAGAGAGAATATAATTTCTGAGAGGGTTGTATTTGAGTTAGGACATTAGAGTTTTATAGAATTAATCTCAATTAATGGAGTAGAAACAATATTTTCAGAGATGCAACTGAATAATTTTATATTATTACATATATTTGTATAAACTTTTAACTTCATTATCAGGTTATCTAGAGTGGCTTACTTGCAAATTTTGAGTTACATTTTTACAAGATTTGAAATGCACAGTACCATATGTAATATGATCTTTGAAGCGTGAGTATATGAGTAAAAAATCTGTTTACAGATGAAACAGTGATTCGTTTTATGGAATAATAAGGTGTTCATTTCTGTCATCTACAACAAATTTTTGGTTATATGTATAGTTGAAATTTGAACAACACAAGTTTGAAATAGGAATGTCAACTTACACATAAATTTTCTTCTGTCTCTGCCACTCCTGAGATAGCAAGCCCAATCCCTCATCTTCCTCTCCTCTTAGCCTAGTCAATATGAAGATGATGAGGATAAAGACCTTTGTGACGATCCACTTCCAGTTAATAAATTGTAAATATATATTTTCTTTCTTGTGATTATCTTAATAACATTTTTCTCTCTAGTTTATTGTAGGAATACAGTATATATAACATATAATGTACAAAATATATGTTAATTGACCATTTGTGTTATTGCCACAGGCAACAGTAGTCTATCTGCAGTTAGATCATTAATTTTAAGGTGAACCAAAAGTTATACATATACTTTTTTTTTTTTTGAGACAGAGTCTCACCCTGTTGCCCAGGCTGGAGTGCAACAGTGCAATCTCCACTCACTGCTACCTCCGCTTCCCATGTTAAAACAATTCTCCTGCCTCATCCTCCCAAGTAGCTGGGATTACAGGTGCCTGCTACCATGCTCAGCTATTTTTTGTATTTTTAGTAGAGTCAGGGTTTCACCATGTTGGCCAGCCTGGTCTTGAGCTGTTAATCTCAGGTGATCAGCCTGCCTTGGCCTCCCAAAGTGCTGAGATTGCAAGCCTGAGCCACCTTGCCCAGCCATACACATAATTTTGACTCACAAGGTGTTGGTGCCCATAATCCCAGCATTGTTCAAGGGTCAACTGTAGATATCACATATATGTGAATTTTCTTATTTAGAATTTGGTCTTCTATACATGTGAATAATTCATATACATATGAATCACCTATAGGATTTTAAATATATATGTGTATATATATACAATTCTAAATTTTCTACTACAACTGACTATATTTGAAATAAATCAATTTTATTAACAACTTGTTAAATTAGGTTAGTTAAATTCATCTTATTTTATGTCTGCTTTTAGATAATTTAAGACTTTAAAGTTTAGATTTAAACTTGTAACATCAAGCCATTTATTTAAATAATAATTATCCTGTGATATAAATGTTGTAAATATCAAATGAATAAATATTCATATGTTGATTTCATGACAAAAGTATAATTAACCTGGGAAGAAATATATTTTAAAATGTTATCTTTTTTGCTTTGCTCATAAAATATGATTAATTCATTATTCTTTCTTAACAAACAGTTATTATGTCTCCAAATATAAGAATGTTTCTTCTGTCCACACTGACTTAAAGCATATATATACTTTACATATATTTTCTTCCAGATTTTTAAATGTAAATTCTCTCTGAAATATACATATCACTCAATTCTTTAGCTCTCTTACTTCTCTTGAGTGTACATTTTATTTTAATTCTGATATTTTTCTCTTTATCTCTAATTTCTAAAAGCAATATTTATCTTGGGAATAAAGATTTTTTTCATCGACAGTTTAGTTTAACTTTCATATGAATCTCATCCATGCCTAAATAATTACACAGAGTAGCATTGGAATCAACAATTATTAGTTGAATGCAAAAGATCTTGACAATATGTAATCAGAAAAGTAATGTTTTACTGTATCACAAAGTTATTAGGTTAGCATTTATTGGAGGTACTTGAACTGGTATAATGGGATAATGCAATTTTTTAAAATTTTTGTTTGTTTAGTTGTTTCATTTAAGCCCAGAATACATTTATGCCATTAGAAAAAAGTGTAGAAAAAGACTGCTATTTAACTATGTCATTTTGGAAAAGTGATTGAATATGACAATCTCTTTTAATTTAACTGCCTGCTCTATTCTAATCTCTGAGAATTTTACAGAATGATTCTCTGAAAATTTTCTTCTTAATTTGATGGCTCTTTTTAGTATCTACTGAGAGTGCTGGCAATTCTATCATTCCTTTGTGACTATCTACCATCTAAACTAAGATGTGCCATTAAATGCTTGTCTTGAGAAAATAATATTTCATATTTGGGGAGATAATTTTATCAAATTACTTAAAAAGGCTTGCTGCAAGGTGTGTGTGACTGTGTGAGTGTGTGTGTTTCTCCAAGTATTTATTGATTACACTGTGGCATGTAATATCCTTAAACCAAGAACACTTGGTTTCTGCATAAGGATTATTGAATAGAAAAAAATGAGATTGCGTAAAATCTGTAAGTGAAATATACAGTTCAAGCAAACAATATGCATTATTATCTAACATACTATGAATGTATGTGTTTATTTTCAGTTTTTCTTATCAATTGTGTAAGATCTAGAAGGCAAATATAGCTCTGTATGTTGAATTTTTTAAACAATGTCTTAGAGGTAAAAGATGCAAGTTTGGATCCAGATATATAAAGGTTCTATTTACATATGTCCCTTGTAATGTTCACATATTTAGCCAGTGGGCAAAATCCGAATGAAACTGCCTTTCATCCAGACTGCCCTTGTTTTACTCACAGTAAAAGACGTCCATAGAGGATCTGACCTTTCTAGAAATTTAAATACAGCTGCCTTCCAGTTACCTATGCCAAAAAGAAACAGAGTAGTATATTATTTCCCTTTATAACTCATTAAGTTTGATACCGTAATTTTAGATGTAAGAAAATGAAAATCTAAAATGATAAGAGAAGTCATATATAATTGTACTTTTTAAACTAAAAATGTTTAAGAAATATTAACCTTGCTACCACAAAAAGATATTTTGTATAGGGGATAAGCTTGTTTAACAAAACAAATACTGGAATGCAAATAAGGAAATTTAGATTTACTCTTCCATAATTTGGATATGTTTACTCTGTCTCAAGAATTGTACTACAGACCAAGTTTTTTTTATGCAATAGTGAGAAATATAATATCCTAGCATTTATGAAGCAGGAGAGTGGAGGTGGTAAACAATGAAAAATGCGCCAAGTATACTAAATAATTTCAAGCTACTGTAATAACTTTAAAGGAAAGTAATAGGAAAATTTAAGAGAAAATCTCTGGTAGAGGACAGAATGGTGGAAAGGAAAGTCCTGTCCAAGAAAGTGGTGATTAGACTGGCCTGTGGAAAATATACAGAACCAGTCAGGAAAACACAGAAATAAAAATTTCTCAGGAATATTTTAGGAACAACATGTACACATTTGTTGAGAAGAGAAAAAGAATAGTCTTCAAGATAATGAAAGGAGTTGAGGTACTGCTGAGTCGCTGGACCATGAAAACAAAGGGTGAGTATAGTTTAGCTGCATTTGCAGGCACAGGCAGAGAACACATCATGCTTTATTGGTTCTGGGCATGCTTCCTTTCTTTCTCGTTTCCACAGTGTCTACCTGTATGAAGACACTGAATCACTTTTCTGGCTTTAAGCACATTTTCCAGTTCTATAAAATGCAGATAACGGTTCTTCTCTTAGCAAGGTTATTTTGAGGATCACACAACAGGCATGTGGAAATGATCTGAAAAGTTAAAAATAGTATGACTCTGTGAGATCAACCCTGTTAGAGACAAAACCTCTTAGAGCATCAATGCCTCTGCTAAGCTTTGATATACATAAACAAAAATCAGTTTGCTTTCACCAAGATGCCATGATTTTGCTATACATTTTCTAGATTATTCGATATCGCTAGAGAATTTCATACTGAACTTAAAGTAAATTGCAAGAAACTAAAATAGACTGTTGATCATGATAAAAGTTAATATTGATCTTACAATATTCTTCTTCCAAAAATTTCTCATTATACGAAAAAGGAAGCACTACAACCTTTGGTGTTAATTAAATATTAACTAAGAAAGCATATTAGGCCGGTGGCTCACACCTGTAATCCCTTTGGGAGGGATCACAACTTTGTAATCCAACTTTGGAGGCCAAGGCGGATGGATACCTGAGGTGGGGAGTTTGAAATCAGCTCGGACAACATGAAAAAACCCCGTCTCTACCAAAAATACAAAATTAGCCGGGGGCATGGGGGCATATGCTTTTAATCCCAGCTACCCGGGGAGGGGGCTGAGGCAGGATAATCGCTTGAAACCAGGAGGCGGAGGTTGCGATGAGCCGAGATTGTGCGGTTACACTCCAGCCTGGGCAACACGAGAGAAACTCCATTAAAAAAAAAAAAAAAAAAAAAACCGAAAAGGAAAGAAAAGAAACGAAAAAGAAAAGAAAGGATGTTAGGAAGTGAATTTCCCTCAGTGCAGGCAAATTAAAATGTTTGTAGGGCACAGGATGCAGGTGGGATATCTGAGAAGGATGTTTATATATATTTCTTTTATTATCCCACCGCATGGGCATAACCAAAGCTTAGCTACCCAGCAGGAGTGCACATCTTCTTGAGGCTTCCCTAAAGCTGCTAACATCTGCAACTCCTTAATTCTCATCATTGATATCACTTAAATTGAAGCGAATCTCTGAAAAGTTTAAATCTTTGACATCATTTGTAGCTCAATGATAATAAAGTATTTTCTTTCTTGAAAGAAAATATTGAGAGGGATAAAGAAATTTCAGGCATCTGGACACCTGAAGCAATAGGAAACATGATGTCCTTAAGTGTCCAGTGGAAAGCTGCTTAAAGTATGAGCACAATTTATCCTCAGCATGATTAATTTACTCTGGCTTCTGTGTGTGTGTCTTCCATAACATCAAAAATTGAAGCAGTATGGAATATCCAAGTAATTATTAATTACACCAGATCATAAAACTTATTTGAACTCCTGATTCTTAGAGGATTTTTTGACAAAGGCTTATGGAAAAGTAGCTAATTGAAAGTTATGCAGATCTTTCTTTGTATCATGACTTTCAGGTCCTGATTATATCAGGGAAAAACATGTTATTTTTTTGAAAAGTTATCACAATTAGTCAAAAAAAATCACTAAGAGCTCACAAGAGAACAAACAAGTAGCATGATAAAAATGTAAAGTGATGGATGAAATCAAGAAAAGAATATATACTAAATATTTTCAGTAAAATTTAGGTATACATATTGCATGTGTGTATATGTGCCTATGTGTGTGCATGTGTTTGTGAGAGAGTGAGAGAGAGAGAGAGAGAGAGAGAGAAAGAGAACGAGAGGAGGGAGGGAGTAAGGAAGGGAGAGAAGAAGACTTGGCCAAATAATATTAAAACTCTAAAGTTACATTTGCCTAAAGTCATTGTGAACACCTTATTATTATTTTTTTACCATATCCATCCTGGGAATATCTCATAAACATATTTCACAGGCAGGTAAGATATTTGACTTTTTGTATTGCAATGGTTTAATCCACTTGTGAATTTAAAACTTAAATCCGTTTAAGGATTCAGTCCCTTTGAAAATGCTAATCTCAAAAGGATTTTTATTTCCTTTTTTTGGCAGAAAAACAATCACTCCTCTTTCTGGGGAATTATAAACTACATTCTATTTATTCTTACTGCATTTTTTACATTAATATTATTCTCTTAATACTCTAGTTAGGATGTTGCCTATTTCTCATAACTCTATAAACACAAATTGAAAAGGCATTCTTGGAAATGAAACAACCATTATATTAAAGTTTTATCAAAACTTTTTTCTTTTCCGCTTCAAAACACTGCACTCTAGTATTGCTTTTACATTTGAAGCTAAGTCTGCAAGTCAAAAAATATTGATTCTTTTATCTGCAGGATGTTCTTGGCTACAGCAGACAACACAAATGAATAAAAATACATGTGCTTTCTTCCTCTTTCAGAAAAGGCTCATCTTCTGTCCATGGTCTTTCCTGATCAAGGCACCACACCCCTTTGTTTAATGTGATTTAAAGCATTTCTACAACACAGTTCCACAGAAGGTGCTATCTCAGGAAAGTGGTAGAAAAGAGAGACACTAAGAAACTTTTCTATAATGATACATGTCGTCAAATATTTATTAAGTGCCTTCTAAATTCCCAGCACTGTGCTAGAGTCTGGTGATAAAATGGCCAGAAGAAACTTACATGCTCCCAGATTTCTTGGAAACTCTGCTCTTGTGAGATCAGGAAGGCCAGCTGTGTGGAAAAGAGCATTAGCATTTTGAGAAATTCCTGACAGTCTGTGAGTTAGGGAGTAATGTGTATTTTAGTCTAAATACCTATTAATAACAATCCAGGTTCAAGGTCTACTACCAATTAAATTCTCAAATGTAAAATAGAATTTAAAACATGTGCCTTACAGAGCTTCTGAATAACCTAAATAAGAAAAGCCTGTGACAATATTGTTGTGGACTTTTTCTATCGTTTTTCAGTGTGTTCTGGTTTTTGTTATTCTCTAACACAATCTTCTTTTAATATTTCCAGATATATAATAATGATATAGATTGATATGAATTTGTTGAATAAAAGACTGCAAAATATTTGAATGATTGAAGATAGTGTCATTTTGGTACTTGAAAATTATTGAGGACTCCCTGTTTAAAATTTAGGGGTCTGTATTTAAAGTGTATGAGGGCGACTGTACTTCCCTGTTATTCCTCCAGGAAACCATATTTTCTTAACTAGTAAAGAAAGATAACTTGTTAGTTTTTTTATATGTTCAAATGTTAAAACGTAGAATACACAAAATTTTGAAATACTCTTGATTTTATTTTGCCAAATTTTGATGTTGTTAACCCAAACACTGAATTGTTATTAATGGCAAAGTTGCTACATATTTCTAAGAAAATAACAAAATAAAATAGGAAGGAATATTGAATTACAAATGAAAGCTTCAATTGCATAATAAGGCTATCATTGCTGCTAATGAGTTTTCTTCTCACCAGTGTGTTAAGATTTTGGTACTATTCTGAGAGAAGGGGAAAAAAGGCAGATACTGGAAAGAATAAAAAAGAAAGTTTTGGTTTAACTTTGTTTTTTCTCTTTGTCTTTTTTCCTAAGACTTGTTCAGAATGTCCTTTTGGATTTAAGCCAAATATATCGAAGAGCAAATTTATATGACAGCCAGCCAGATATTTCTCAGCCAGACCACGGCTTGCCTCTGCAAAATTTTCTCAGGTTTCCAAGGAATAGTTTGGGCTAAGGAAGAGTACATTCTCTCACAGGTAGCAATTATTTTTTTAAAAAGCTGTATCTGTGTATGTGTGTGTGTGTGTGTGTGTGTGTGTGTGTGTGTGTGTGTATGTGTGTGTGTGTTTTCCACAGAGTCATGGCATAAGATGGCTTACAATGGAGTGATTGTTTCACTTTCCCTAAAGAAACATGACCTACACTAAAGCACAGGAAAGAGAAAATGCCCTCTGAAAAAATAATTGTATAGGCAGCGGTCATGGTTTACATTACTGGGCAGTGTTTAATGTTGATTCAGTAAGTCAAAAATTATGCCTCAAGTAATTCATTAGGTTGTATATACCCACTTTTAAAAAACTGAATGTTATAGAGAAGGATGCTCACCATTAGGCTAGCAAAGCAGAACTGACGTGGTTTCCTAGATGATCACTGGACTAAGAATTACTTAACATCTTTGCCATAAATCCCCTATTATGTTTTACTTTATAACTGACAAAGTTCAGTAGAGCACATTATTTGATTTAAATTGCTAACAAAAGTGAGAGGTAAGCAAACGTATTTATCCATTTTAATGTATACCAGAAATAAATTGATTTGTCATAATCAGAATGTGTTTCAAAGACTGTACTATAAATTTAAGATTATGTATCCCTCCACACTCCACCTCAAAGGCTGTTTGTATTTTCTGCCAACTGACCTTAATCAAAAAAATAAATCTGAAATTTGCATTTCATCTATGTTGTTCCTCCACAGACATCATGTTTTTAATGAGTTCTGCTCTTCCTCAACCAAATTCTATATGAATATTTCATATATATCTCAGATAGCTGTGCTGTGTATGTAAATAGGCATTTTAAGCTTCACAAAATACAAAATTTCAAAATGCAGTAGCAATGCCTGCCCCATGATACCTTTCTTTCTTTTTTCCTTTTTTTTTTTTTTAGGTTGGTCAAGTGAAGCAATGGGAGTGGAGAAGGAGCAAAGAAATCTGTAACTGGTTGTGATCAATTAGTTGTAAATACCACTGCACTCAGACCAACCCATGATACCTTTCTTGTTTTAGTCAAGAATGAGTATATGACTACAGTATTAAATTTATCATCTATTTTCTTATTTAGGGGGTAAGTTATCATAAACATTGATCTATTCAACAAATATTTATTAACATATTACTCTATAACAGTTTTTAAGCTATAGGTTGTACATATGCATTTGAACAATACCCAGATATTGAAAAAAAGAAATAACAGAGACTTACAATAATGTAAAATTAACTTTTACATTACTTCAGTCTAAACACAGGCATCTTTCTATAGAGACATCCATTCTTTCTTGTAGTTCACATCATTTTTGTTCGACAGAGCTCCTGTCTTTATATGACTCTCTTTGCCCTTACCTGATTTACACAAAATTTTTTTTATATTGGATCTTCTTTATTATATTAAAGCATGTTATATTTCATTTATTTCAGATATACATAATTGTTGATGAAAACAGAATATTAAGACTATTTCTGACCCTTTTATGTTTGTATACTTAGAGCTCTGGCATCCTCTAGATGTACATTCAAATGTCAGCCCACCATAGTCTTGCTTTTCTGACTTTAGGCAAACAAACCTCTAGAATCCCCAGTATCCTCCTCTGTAAGAGGAAGGTCACAGATATGATTACGTCATTGATTGGTTGTATAGCCTTTAACAGGTAAGCACGCAAAACGCCCAATCAGTTATCTGACACATTAACCAACTTTCACCATTGTTATGTTGTTTTTATTTTTGGTATTTTAAAAAATTGTCAACTGGAATCAATGATTATACAAGAAAATAAAGAGAGGCTTGGCTTTCAGAAGAAACCGAAAGGCATTTGCCTGTAATGAAATTATTTAAGTTACTTATAAAATAGGAATACAGAAACTATTTGGGGCCAAATACCAATCCAAGATAAGAAATTACATTATTTTAGAAAAATTATAAAACTCTAGAAGTCAGTAGCACAAAGCAGTACTGGTAAAAGGATTTTGTTTTTTTAGAAATTCACTCACAAAAAGTTACATGAATTTATACATATATATACATAACATACATGCATGTATATATACTTTGATAGAGTCATATAGATGCAAATATATTTATACTTAATTTTATTGAATTCCACCTCCATACCTTACTCAGGAGTGTATGTCTCTAAGATATCATGTTAGATTTCACCATGTGACTTGTTTTGGTTTATGATGGGTGGAGACTAACACCCTGACCCTTTGCCTTGAGCTTGGCTTTGGGAACTACTTAGAAAATATAATGTTAACATACAGACTGAAAGCAAATATTTGAAAAGTGCTTAAGACTTTGAATTTTTCTGTCTTCAACAGGTTTCTGCCTTCAACAGAGTAGGAACTTCCTCCCTGACCTGTAGCCACTGCTTCTCATTTAATAGATCTAAAAATAATGATCACTTGTGGAAGAGACTGATACTTTTTGGATATGCATCCCTCTAAATCTCACACTGAAACATCATCCCCAGTGTAGGAAGTTCAACCTGCTGGGAGTGATTGGATCATGGGAGTGAGTGGATCCTTCATGAATGGTTTAGCTCCATCCCCTTGGTGACAAATGAGCTTTTGCTTGGTATGTTCTTGTGAGACTTGGTTGTATACAAGAGTCTGGTGTTCCCCCTTCTTTCTCTCTCTTACTCACTTGCCATGTGACCTGCTGCTCCTGCTTTGCCTTCTGACGTGAGTGAAAGTTTCCTGAGGCTTCGCCAGAAGCTGAGAAGATGCCCGTCATGCTTCCTGTACAGTCTGCATAAGAGTGAGCCAAATAAACCTTTGTTCTTTATAAATTACCCAGCCCCAGGTATTCCTTTATAGTGATGCAGCAAGACTAAACAAGGCCTATGTCCAATATGCCGATTCTATACAAACCCCACTGTTAAAAGCAGAACATCCTGGCAGAATCCTACCAAGACCATCAACCCCTAGACAACTGATAGACTCACAAGCTAGAGTAAATGACTGGTATTTAAAATTACTGAATTTTGAAGTGCTTATGTAACAAGAACTGGCTGATATAGATTTGTTTATTCTAGATCTATAAAATTCTGAACATTCAGGTAAATGTTTAGCTGTTGCATTCAATGGCATTTAAAATACAGGTGAAACATCACAAGTAGTTCTCTACTAACTGTGTTAAAAATGACTTAGTTTCTTGGTGCCTTTATTTCCCTCATCACTGAAATTAGAATAAAGAAACTAAGTCATTGCCGATATTACTAGATTGCCATGAAGATTAAGTAAGTTATTACTGGAAAGATATTGGAAAAGAGCCCAGCAAGTAACAAATACACACTATTTAATTGCATATTAAATAAAATACACACTATTTTTATTAAAGCACATTGTCCTCTTTCCACTGGCATAAAATGTGCTTTGAATATTTTATTAGTTCTCTTTGGTGAAAGAAATTCGCAAATGGGTAAATAATATGACCAACATAATGTGACAAGGAATAAAATATTAGACATAAAATGCTTTGCAGTCTTAAAAGAAATTTATCAGTGTGTGAGAAATTACATTTTATCAAGTAAGATAAAATGTTTATTATAAAAAGTAATGCATTAAACACATGGAAATATGCACATAGTATGAAGATAAAAAATGAATTATTTGAAACTTCATATAATAATGTCTTAAGTCACTAAATCATTTCCTTCAGTAAGAATCTTGAAGTAAGATCCCTTTGATCAATACTCTGGAAATATCATGTTAAATTTTAATTCCAGCGTTTGTTTAAAAAGTCCTCATATTTTGAACTAGAATATTTTCATTTGTGCTTGCTTTGTTCTCTCTCTCTTTCTCTCTGACTCACCCCACCCCCGTCAGGTTGTATGTTTCCCAAACACTGTGGCTGTATCTTCTTCCTTAGCAATGTGTTGCATGACCTTTCGGAAAATAGACGTTTCACTATTTATTTGAGGATCTTTGGCTTGAAATAGTTACTGTAACTTTTCAAGTGTCTCACATTATTATAAACCTTATCAATGAAAGCAAAAAGAATTCAGTAGGTAATAAAGTATGTGTTATATGAATTTTCAGTAAAGACTAAGCAGGGAACATCAATAAAATCAAACTCCAACTGGCAAGTGTTTCATTTTTTAAACAGGAGGATATATTTCTAATTACATTTTCATGCTTGGCACATTACTGGAGATGACTTTTGCTCCCAGCCACTCAAAATATCTACTGGATAGATGTGTCATATAAATATGTAAATGATGGGTTGATCTATTTGCTGTTTCTCTTTAATGTGGCCCTGCAATTGCTGTATGCATTTCAATGCATCACAAATATGTAAATAAAAGAAAATAATATTGCTGAGCTGAACCATAGAGTCCACTAGTTTACAAAAAAAAATAGTTATGTCTCCAGAATTAATTATTTTTAATATTAGAAAATATCAGGAAATTCACAAATATTTAAATGTCTTAAACATTTTAGTATATAGAAGGTACTACGCTGTTTCTTTTTTTCCCCAAAGAAATTCACCACACATCAGTAATTATGAGTCAGTTACTATAATCTTAGAGTATTATGCGTTTTGAGAGGGAGCTCACTTCTGTTTTCTCAGATAAGTTTAAGGTTTTTCTCATATAATAACACATTCATTTGAATGAAAAAAACTACTTTAAAAATATGAAAACACTTTATTCTACTACATTACTAAAATTTGATTGTAGGTTAGGAAAGTGGTCAAGTCTTTTGTTTTTTAGACACATCTTTCTACTTATAAAAAAGAATTTTTTGATAACAGTTTCATAACTTAATGGAGCTCACATAATATGACATTAAAACCTTTCAAGAATTATCCTAACAGTTTTTTTCTATGTATAGATATCTTTATTTTAGACTATTATGCATTCCAGAAAAATAACTAAACAACAGGATAATTTCTGGAAAAGGAGGATGACATTAAGAAAGGGTAAACTGAATGGCATACAGATAATGTAGACATTTTAGAGAGAATCAAATGCTATACTGTTTTGGTTTCATGACGTACAAATTTAGATTCAGATGTTGCATTTTTATCCCAATATGGATATTTTATCTTTATTCATATTTTGTTCCTGCTATTCATATGTGCATCCTCAGTCTCCACCATTTGCCCTAAGTGGGTTTCTCATTTTTCTGAATTTTTTTCGTGTGCCTGTTTTGACATTTTTGTTCATCCTCTTTCAAAAGCATTAATATATAAGACAAAAGTCACAGTAGAAGGAAGAAAAGATAAGTAGGGATTGGAAAGAATGCTTATGTAAAATTTGCACACAGCAGATTAAAAAATAATTTATATTTGGCAGGACATGATATATAGTAGTTCAGTAAATCTGCCAGGTGAATTGTCAAAAGCAACACAATGTTCAATTTATTTTAAGTCTCTGTAAACTTGTTTCTCTTTAGACAAGAAAAATCTAACCACAGTAGAGAATAAAGCTTGGAAAAGCAAGGCACTCCTTCCTCAGCAGTCTTACTACAAGAAAATCAGACTGTTCAACCTCTTTCTCTGACAATTATTTTAATCACACCGTTCTTCAAAGTGAACAAATTCATTCTCACCTATAATTAATAATTCTTTGGCATACCCCATAGCCTGACTTCCAACTCATTAAACTCACAGTCGCTATTGTAGCTCACAAACGATCTCAATGAATTTTCGTGACACTTCACTTTGTTAATACAAGATTAAGTATTTAGATATTCTCAATTAGTTGTATTTGCCTGAAGTTTTTGCACAGATCATAAACAACAAAGGAACATTCAACAGTCTTTCTGTAACAAATCTCTCTTATTTTATTCTCTGTGCTTATTTTCTCGTTTCCAGATTGTTTATCTGCTATGTTTTTAATGCCATCTGATCCCAACAATAAAAATATATTGATAATTCATGTAGACTTCTTTAAATAATAGTGGACAGTTAAATATATTTACTTTGTGTATAGAAAAGATACATTTACTTCCTGGATATATAACCATCCCCTCACATCTGTTTCATTGGATGTCTTTAAAGTAAAAATATTTACCTTTTCTTCTTCATGAGTCATGAAGGTATCCATCATTCCTTTTAATGAAGATTATGCTTAAATTGTAAATTACTTGAACAAGGTAGAGACATATTTTATGTATGTATTTATTTGTGAAGTTTGTGATGTCCTAGGTTTAATATTCTTCTTCCACCCAAAAAAATCATATATTAAAATGTTTATTACCAGTGTGATGACATTAAAAGGTGATGCCTTTGAGAGATGATTAAGTCATGAGGGAAAAGCCCTTGAGAATGGGATTAGCATCTGATAAGAAAAATATGAGAGATATTATTTCTGTCTTGGCTATGTGAGGCTATAAGGAAAGGAAATTGTTAGCAAACTAAAAAGATTGCCTTAAAACTGCTGGCATCTTGATCTTAGACTTCCACACTCTAGAAATGTGAGAAATAAATGTTTGCTGCTTAAGCAACACAGTCTGTAATATCTTGGCATAGTAGAACTGACTAACACAGGTGGTATCTATTAAGAAGGTTTGTATACCCCTGCATATACACATCCACACACAAAATTAGACAGCTATTAATGAATAAAAATGTCTTTGGGAGGGTATATGGGTTTAATTAAGAATGTCCATCAACACAATAAAAACAAAATGGAGAATAACTACAGAGAAAGGTTCACTGGTGAGACTGTCATACCTGAGTCATCTAGAGATGCCTAGGTATAAAGAAGATCAAGAGATATCAGTATCTGCCACATGGTCAATTCCCTTCTTATCCCCTATGGCCTGCTTTGCAGAGGATACTGGCAGCTTTCACATTTATGTAACCAACAGACATTACTGCCATAATCTTTTAGAAACTGAAGATATTTTTGTGCTGTATCCCAAGAAGGAGTCGCTATGACGCCACTCCAGACAATGGCACCATTGCCACAGCATGTGCATCAGCATGTCAGGCATCAAAGCCACCAGTGTTATGGGCTAGCCCTTCTCTATGCCCTGAAACTGTGGTCACTATTCAGGTATCTGTGTCACACACTAGCTCCACTGCCGATCCATGAGAATATGTCTCCCACGTATGAGCTGTCTTCACAGTAAGCTAGTCCATGTTGGAACTCTGGTAATCTTGCTACTCAATATGTTCTTGAGCTCCAGACCCAGGTTTCTGATATGTTACCATGTATGCTCCTGCCTCCATTGGAGGCACCAATGAAGCAGATGTCTCTGCACCCTATTGCCAGAACAGCGGTTATCCTATCTTATGGACATATGCTCTGGATCCAAACTCCACAGCCACTTCACAAGTGCCTGTGTCACACACACCTTTGCCAAAGTAGCAGTGGGGATGTCCATGCCCCAGATAGCAATGCTACCACTGTTCCAGGCCCTGGAGTTATAGTCCCTGAATACGTCCCTACTCTAAACCATGGCTCAGTGATCACTTCATGAGAATATACATAAGACAGTAGTGCCACTGTTACTGTGAGTGCACCTGTGAACATAATATAGTGCCAAGAGAGAGCTTCTCAGCCATGAATTCCCCCATGGGGGAAAAAGAGATCAATATGATCACAGTAGACTGCACCATCGAAGATGCCAATAGCTCTTAACACTGCTGCAGATATCGATAGGCAGGGCCACTGTGGAATCCTAAAATCTTTGCTATTATTGACAGCAGTATACAGACCTATACAGAGATGATACTACTGCATCATCACTGTACCAAGAACTGCCATATCCCATGAGACAGCATCCTCACATACACTGATAGGTGAGGATCTTCCCTCACTGGAACCAATCTATAAAGTCAAGAAGTGCTAACTGCTGCATAGTCAACACGAGACAAAAATATACTATTCCTATCGAACTACCAATTACATTCATAAGGAACCAAAAAAGAGGCCTAATAGCCAAGGAATTCCTAAGCAAAAATAAAAAAGCTGGAGGCATCGCATTACCTGACTTCAAACTATACTACAAAGCTACAGTAACCAAAAAAGCATAGACACATAGACCAATGAAACATAATAGAGAGCTAAGAAATAAGGCTGCACACCTACAACCATCTACTATTTGAAAAAACTGACAGAAACAAGGAAGGGAGAAAGGAATCCCTATTCAGTAAAAGGAATCCTTATTCAGTAAAAGGTGCTGGGATAACTGGTTAGCCATTGCCAAAGATTAAAACTGGACCCCTGTCTTACACCACATGCAAAAAATAAATCAGGATTGATTAAATATTAAATCTAAAACAAAAAACTATAAAAACCCTGGAAGATAACCTAGGAAATAACCATTCTGGACATAAAACCTGGCAAACACTTCATTACAAAGATGCCAAAAGCAATTAAAATGAAAACAAAAATTGACAAACGGGACGTAATTAAACTAAAGGGCTCTGCACAGCCAAAGAAACTATCAACAGAGTAAACAGACAACCTACAGAATAAGAGACAATATTTGCAAACTATGCGTCCACTGAAAGTCTAATATCCAGAATCTATAAAGGATTTAAACAAATTTACAGGCAAAATATAAACACCATTAAAAAGTGGGCAAAGGATATAAACAGATATTTTCAAAAGAAGACATACACACAGCCAACAAGCAAATAAAAAATGTTAAATACTACACTTATTAGAGAAATGCAAATCAAAACCACAATAAGATATTATCTCACATCAGTAAAAATGGCTATAATTAAAAAGTCAAAAAATATTATTTCCTAGCAAGACTGTGGAGGAAATGGAACTATTAAACATTGCTGGTAGAAAAGAAAATTAGTGACTGGGTGGGGTGGCTTACGCCTGTAATCCCAGCACTTTGAGAGGCCAAGGTGGGTGGATCGCCTGAGGTAAGGAGATTGAGACCAGCCAGGTCTACATGGCAAAACCCCTTCTCTGCTAAAAATACAAAAATTAGCTGGGTGTGGTGGCAGGTGGCTATAGTCCCAGATTCTTAGGAGGTTGGGGCAGAAGAATTGCTTGAACCCAGGAGGTGGAGGTTGAAGTGAGCCGATATTGCACCACTGCATTCCAGCCTGGGGAACAGAGTGAGACTCCATCCCAAAAAAACAAAATGCAAATTAGCTTAGCCATTATGGAAAGCAGTTTGGCAATTTTTGAAAGAACTTAAAAAAAAAACTACCATTTGAAGCCGAAGTTCCATTATTGGGTATATACTCAAAAGAATATAAATCTTTCAACCATACAGACACATGTACATGTATCTTCACTGATACACTATTCACAATAGCAAAGACGTGAAATCCAACTTAACGCCCATCAGTGGTAGACTGGATAAGGAAAATTTGGTACATATATACCATGAAATACTATACAGCTATTAAAAAAATTAAATCATGTCCTTTGCAGCAACTTAGATGGAACTGGAAGCCATTATCCTAAGAGAACTAACACAGAAACAGAAAACCAAATACTGCATGTTGTCACTTACAAATGGGAGCTAAACATTGAGTACATATGGTCACAAAGAAGGAAATAGCAGACACCATGGTCTACGCAATAGTGGAAAATGGAAGAAGGGTGAAGATGAAAAAATTACCTGTTGGGTACTATGCCTATTACCTGGGTGATGAAATAATCTCACACCATATACAAAAATAATCAGCTCAAAATGAACTCAAGACTTAAATGTAAGAACTGAAACTGTAAAACTTCTGGAAGAAAGCAATAGAGGACAAGCTCCAGGACGTTGGTATGTGCAATGCTTTTTTTCGGATATGACCCCCAACACACAGTCAACAAAATCAAAAATAGACGGATGGCTTTACAGTAGACTAAAAAACTTCTGTGCAAGAGAAACAATCAACAGAGTGAAAAGACATCATAAATGATGGGAGAAAATATTGACAATTTATACATTTGATGAGAGGTTAAAAATCCAAAATATATAACTCAACAGCAAGAAAACAACCCAATACAAATAAGGGCAAAGAAACGGAATACACATTTCTCAAAAGAAGAAACACAAATGACCAACAGGTATATGAAAATGTGTGTAATATCACTAATCATCAGAGAATGCAAATCAAAACTGTAACAAGTCATCACACCTATTAGAATGATTTTTACCAAAATGTCAAAACATTAACAAATGTTTGTGAGGATGTGATGAAAAGATAATCTTTACATGTTGTTCATTGGAATGTAAATTTGTATAGCCCTTATAGAAAATGGTATAAACACTCTTCAAAAAATTAAAAATAGAACTACTACATGATCCAGGAATCTCAGTACTGAGTATCTTTCCAAGGGAAATGAAATTACTATCTTGCAGAGATATCTGTACCTACATGGTCACAGCAGTATGTTTTTACAATAGCCAAGGTATGGAAACAACCCAAGTGCCTGTTGATGAATAACTGGATTAATAAAATGTGGAAATCCTGCTATATGCAACACCATAGATGAACTTGGAGGACATTAGGCTATGTAAAATAATCAGGAACTTAAAAAAAATTGAACTCATAAAAGCAGAGAGTAGAATGGTGATTGCCAGGGACTAGGAGGAGGTGGGAATGAGGAGATATTGGTCAAAGCATACCAATTTCATTTATGCCAGATGAATAAGCTCTGGAGATCTAATGTACAGAAGGATGACTACAGTTAACAATACTTTACCATGTACTTGAAATTTTCTAAGAATTTAGATCTTAAGTGGTCTTACCACCCCTCCCCACACACGATAACTATGTGAGGAGATTAATATATTAATTGGCTTGATTGTGGTGATCATTTCACAATTCCAAAGCATCATATTGATCATTGTAAGTATATGCAACTTGTATTAATCAATTATACCTCAGTAAACCTGAAAAAAATAATTGAATAATTAATGAACTATTATTTAAATAATCAATATGCATAGGTACTCAACTTCACTTGTCATCAGAGAAATGCAAACGAAAACCATGATAAAACACCACCATACAACCAACAAAACAGCTTAAACAATAATGTTAACCAATATCTAAATTTGGTAAAAATGCAAAGCAACTGAAACTTCCATAAATTCCTTGCAGGAGGATAAACTGGTTCACACATTCTGGAAACTTTTTAGCAAAATTTATAAACAGTATAAATGTATCTTTCATGGTTCTGGATACTGAGATGCCCAAGATCAAGGCATATTTACTGTTTGCTGAGGGCCCAATTTCTGTTTCCAAGTGGGCACATTGAATGCTGTATACTCCAAGGGGAACTAAAACTTTTTATGTCATCTACTAGAAATATGTACTCTATGTGCATCAATCCCATTTGTAGGTATATACATGCTCAACAGAAATGAGTCCATATGTTCTCCAATAGATCTGTTCCTAGGAGCAGTATTCATAAAAGCCAAAAATTGGAAACAATCCCAAAGGCCAATCAACAACTTAATTGAAAAATAAATGGTGGTAAAATCATCCAATTACAGTAATGGTTCTCAAGTATTTTAGTCTCAATATCCCTTTATATGCTTAAAAATTATCACAGAATCCAAGAAATTTTTATTTATGTGAGTTTTATCTATTAATATTTATCATACAGAAAACTAAAATTGAGATGTTTTGAAAAACAGGAACACATGAGAATCATCACTTAATATAACCTCTGAAAAACTCCTCTGTATTCTTATGACAGATTAAGAGTGAAAAGGTAAATAATATCTTAGTGTTACTATGAAAATGGGTTAGACCTTGTGGGCACTCTGAAAACGTTTTAGGAACCCTAGGAGTCTCTATGTTACACTCAGAGAAGCTATGCTTATGCAATAAAATTAAACAAATTACAACATGCAAAAATATGCATTACTTTCCCCAGCTTAATGAAGAAGCCCGAAAAAGAGTGTGTACAATATTATTTCGTTTCTATAAAAAATACAGGAACAGACAAAACTAAGCCATGCTGTCAGAAGTCAGAATAAGGGAGTATGACTGGAAGAGAGCCAAAAGGAAGCATTTAGGGTGCACTTACTACTGTTTCTTAATCTGGGTGCTCAGTTTGTGGAAATGCATTGAGCTCTGCACTTATAACACTTTTCTGTAGGCATATTACACTTTAATAAACAGTAAAACAAATAAAACTGTAACTTAAAAACATATGCACTTGCAAATATTATACATGTGTGTTCATAAAAATAGTATTCATAAAGCCAAAAGATAGAAAATATCCAGAAGACTACCAACTGATGGATAGACTTTTTGTTACACAAAATGTGATATATCCAACAATTCAGCCATAAACGAATGAAGTACTGAACCATGCAACCACATGGTTAACCTTGAAAACCTGCTAAAGGAAATCAGTCAGGAGCAAAAGATATTTTATACTTGCACTTATATGAAACATCCACAATACACAAATCTATAATGACAGAATGTATATTAGCAGTTGCTTTGTGCTGAGGACTGGAGTTGCGAGATTACGGCTAAAGTACAAAAGGTTTTTTAGTGTGATACAAATATTTTAAAATTGTGGTGATGGTTGCACAACTCTATGAATATAGGAAAAATCATCAAATTGTACATGTTAAATATCTGAATTATATCTCAGTAAAGCTGTTACCAACAACAAAAAAACCTAAGCAGCTAGCTTTTACATCCTTCCCACTGCTTCTGAAAAATTGCTTCAAATTTGTCAGAAATGTGAACTGCATTTTTAATACGTTTGTATGGAATTTATTCTTCTGATTATAATTAGCTGCTTTGATAAACTCTTCTGTTTAGGGAGATCATTAAAATACTGGTTCAAGGCTGTCATAGCCTAGACTATATTAGGCAGAATTTCTGTAACATTTGCTGTATTGTTTAGTAGTTTATTTTGATTCCCTTTGTGATTGCATTGTTTCTTATGCTTAATTTCTTGATGTGTGAGTTCTTCAGATCTTGCATAACACTGGGGAATACTGCTAATTTCATAAAGTCTAGACATGTTGAATTCACATGATTATGAGAAGTGTTTGGTTGTTCTCCCTCCCTCCCACTCTTTCAGAAATCTTTGTGGCAAAATACAATAAGAATTAAATATTGTTTTGTTCAAAATGTTCACAGCTTTTTCTTATTCTCTTCTCTACTCTCTGCCTTTAACTTTAGTGAAGTGAAAATATTGACTGGCATCTGGCTTTTGTTCACATTTTAAAGAAATGACAGTAGAAAATCTTTGCTATAAGCATAGCTTGTGTTGATATTTGAGGCAGGTTATTGCAAAGAAAAGGATGTCTATATAAAAATAATTTGAAGCTCATAAATATCTGATTTCAAAGAATTTGTCAGTTACTATGAAAAGCATTTTAAAATTAATGAGTAACCTGGTATGAATTAATACAACTATTTCTACTTTTATTTATTTCTACTCCCTTTACTTAGATGTGTTTCTATGTTAATTACTTTATATCTCTAATTTTTCTTTTTCTAAATTTTGAACCTTATAATTGAAGACTACCCAAAATTTTTTTTCTAACTTTTGAACCTTATAATTGAAGACTACCCAAAATTTTTTAGGAATGTTTGCTTTCCATGTATCACTACTACTGCATGTAAATAAGATACCATAACTTATTGCTTACCTTCATATGGGAGAATACTGCCTCAGCACCTCAGCAGTTTTTTTTAGTGTTTCCAAAGGGAAAAGACAAGGGGAGATTTACTGAGTTTTTTCAGCTTTATTGATTTATAATTAACATATACAAATTGCATATTTTTAAGGTACACAACTTGATGTTTTAACATAAATATACATTACAAAATGATCACCACAATATACTAATTAACATATCCATCACCTGACATAGTTATTACATTTTATTTATCTTTTTAATGTGATAAGACCACATAAGATCAACTCTCTTAGCATATTTCAAATATATTTAATACAATATTCTTAGCTATAATTACAATACAGAACATCAGATCTACAGAAATTCTTCATCTTTTGTAGTCTAGTTTAAGGTATGTGTTTTATTGTGAGACTTAGCTAGGTTTGGAAATAATCATAATTTAACAGTTTATGATTTGTGAACATTTAAGATCCTCCACCTTAGTTTTTGTTGTTGTTCCTTGTGTGTGTGTGTGTGTGTGTGTGAGCACACATGTGGGTGTGAGCCCTATTATAATGTAATAGTAGCTGTAATAGGGTGTGAGCCCTATTACAATGTAATATATATATATATATATATACACATATATATGTGTATATATATATACAAATACGTGTCTATATATGTGTGTATATATGTATATATATGTATATATGTATATACACATATATACACATATATGTTTACACACATGCACACACACACACATACACACACACATATGTGGGTGGGAGAGAGTGATGGAGCAAAAGGTACAAGATTGAAATAATTGGAGATTCTAGGTAGGGATACACAACAGTTACTAGGACTATTCTTGCAAAAATTTTGTAGATTTTAAAAAATATATCAAAATCAAAACTTCTACAAGCAAACAACTCAATAAAATAATTTAGGGAGTAGATTAGATTTAGGGTGGGGCTTTACAGCTACTATTACATTATAATAGGGTTCGCACCCACGTGTGCTCACACACACACACACACACACACACAGAAGGAACAACAACAAAAACTAAGGTGGAGAATTTTAAATGTTCACATAAGAAGAAAAAGTTTTTTCAAAATTAACTGAATATATAGAGCAGTGAAATCAAATAACATGTCAAAATTATGTATCAGTCATCTTAGTTGAATATTTTCTCTATGGTATTGTAATAACCTAGTTTGTGTCAGCCTAATGGACTCCATCTCAGCATTAAGCTCCAGCTTAGCTTCTCCCTCCCTGCCTGGGTCCCCACAGGTGCATTACTGGGTCATGCTGCACTCAAAGCTTTGAACCATTAAGAGTGGTTCACACTGTTCACAATACCTGTAACCATTGTCCCCTCATCCTGCTTGGCAAATCTATCTGCTATTGTGAATATCTTCCTTGGTGATTGATTGTATGGAAAGTTCCCCCTGCTACCCCACTTGATGGTTGTATGGAAATACCCTTAGCAACCAACAATCCTGGGAACCTCCTGCCCCCTGGTTAACAGCTTCCTTATCTAACTTGCTTGTTCTGCTTCCGTAAAATTCTGCTTCAGCTAGGTTCCCCCTCCCCTACCTAACTCAAAGAATAAAGGGGAATCAAGCCCCCTTCCTCAAGGCTGAGAGAATTTTGAGTGTTAGCCATCTCTCGTTTGCCAGCTATTTAATAAAGGATTATTAATTTGGAACTCAGAGTTTGGCACTTTCCTTCTAATTCGTTTGGATACAACAGTATAACTAAGTTTGTTTTGTTAATGTTTTGAATATACAAAGTATCCCATGTGCTTAAACTGAATGTTACTGCATGAAGTAATACATACAAAATACATAAGGGATGACCAAGACCAGATGCAAGATGGTAGTTACTTTTAGTGACAAAGAGAAGGGTACATAGAGTACTTCAAATTAATACTCAATATATATTTTAAAAGTTTGATACATATGACAAAATATTAGTAATATGTTGAGAAACAGGACATGTACATGTGTGTTATATGATTAACCTTTTAGAAACATTATTTTAAAAGTTTAATCAGATTAAAATGCAAATATCACACATATCCTGTCCAGAAAAATAACAAATTTAAAAAAATCGAGTTTGCACAATATTCATATCTAAACTTCTAGTGCTTTAAGGTTTTAAAGCAATATCAAGGTTTTAAATAATGTTCTAATTTTCTCTATAAATGAAAAAGGAAATTGTTAGCTTCCTCATCATATTTTTTCAGTTGAAAGGGAAGAATTAACATCCATGATTTTTTAATGTGTTATGGGATATATTTCTGCAGATAAATTTTGCAACATATATTGAAAATCTTTAAAAGGCCCTCATATTTTTGAATATTAAATTCTACTTCTAATAATGTACTCAAAGAAAACATGAAGATAAAAATGTTTGCATTAAAAAGTGTGTTCCACGCCTGTAATCCCAGCACTTTGGGAGGCTGACGTGGGCAGATCACTAGGTCAAGAGATCGAGATCATCCTGGCCAACATGGTGAAACCCTGTCTCTACTAAAAATACAAAAAAATTAGCCAGGAATGGTGGCACGTGCCTGTGGTCCCAGCTACTTGGGAGGCTGAGGCGGAAGAATCGCTTCAACCCAGGAGGCGGAGGTTGCAGTGAACCGAGATTGTGCCACTGCACTCCAGCCTGGAGACAGAGTGAGACTCTGTCTCAAAAAAAAACAAAGTGTTTATTATGCTATTATTTATTAATTTACAAATTTGAAAAACAATTTGTTGAGTAGTGTGGAAATGGTTTCATATTTTGGATGTGCTACAATATATTGAACCCTTGAAAATACTGTTTTCATGAAACATTCCATTGTTTGAAGAAATTGTATATAAAATAAAAAAGGCTAAAGTCAGTAGTGAATTATATTCACACTAAGAAAAATTTGGATGTAACTGCATAAAGATTTATCTCAAATCAAAAGGCTTTCTTTTAAATTTTTGGTTGCATTTTAATAATTTTATACTTATTTTATATAGAGATATGTGTATATATGTTTGTGTGTTTATACGAATTTTCAAAAGTTATCCACAGCTGCTTCAAACTTCATAAATTTCTACCAAATACTTATGTAAGGTATCTTTGATTTCTGATAGTTTTATGAATCCCCATCACTATAAGTGTTCATATGAGCCATGTTTTAGAAAGAATTATTGCTCATTAGATAATATTGCAGTCACGTTAAATTTCCAAACTTTCATAATTTTTCTTGTATGATAGAAAAGTTTTCTTATTTGAGAAAGAGAGATTTTTCTGCAGTAGAAAATATACATGCAAATTCTTGACAGTAAATGGGCAGAGCCTCTCCAAATTATTTTCAAAGGTTCAATATATATATATATATATATATATATGTGTGTGTGTGTGTGTGTGTGTGTGTATATATATACATATATACACCTATATACATATATACACATATGCGAGGGTGGAGAGAGTGACAGGGCAAAAGGTACAAGATTGAAATAATTGGAGAATCTGGATAAGGATGCACAACAATTCCTAGGACTATTTTTTGCATAAATTTTGTAGATTTTTTAAAGAATATCAAAATCAAAAATTTCTACAAGCAAACCTCAACTTAGGGAGCAGATCAGATTTAGGGTGGGGCTTTTCATTTATTTTCCAAATAGCCTCCATGTTGCTGGTAATTAGGCTGAGAGGAAGAGGCATGAGGACTAAAAAAAAATCAAGTAAGTTCAATAGATTGAGAACTATGATTTTAACATATATATATTTAAATATATTTTAAATACTTAGTTTTCAATTCATTGTAAAAGAAAAGCTAATTGGCCAGAAGTCGATGAAAATCTGAATACAACGTATTGTCAAAGATGAATTAAAAAAATAATTTGACTGTTTAAGATTTAAAATAGCACCATGTGTCACCAATCTTTCACAGCTGTGAGGCAGGCTTTGAAGGCTGTGTAGTCTCACAAAGGGCGTGAGTTCCCACAGTCGTTTCAGATGGTGTCAAACGTGATCATGAGAAAGGAAGAACCCAGATGGCAAAAATAATGATCTTGGAGAATAGTAGGAATCAAGAAAGTTCCATCTAGAGAGCAATATTATGGCCTAACCAAAAGCATTTCCAACTTTTATTGTAGATTCAGAGGGCTTTCACACCTCTCTTCTCAAGGACATTTAGATTGCTGTGGACTAATGACTGTGGGATGTCTCCTATCATTATCCTTTTTTTAATGTTAGCATCTATATACATATAAATGTATATGTATTGTTTCTGGTGTGTAAAGTATTGTTTCTGGGTGTGCCTGTGTGAGTGCTGACAAAAGAGATTAATATTTGAGTCAGTGGACTCGGAGAGGCAGACCTATGCTCAGTCTGGGTGCCCAACATCTAATCAGCTGAGAGTGCAGCTAGAATAAAAGCAGGCAGAAGAATGTGGAAGGAGTAGACTCGCTGAGGCTTCCTCCCTTCATTTTTCTCCTACATCGGATGCTTCCTGCCCTGGAACATAAGACTCCAAGTTCTTCAGCTTTTGGACTCTTGGACTTACACAAGTGGTTTGCTAGGAGCTGTCAGGCCTTTGGCCACTGACTGAAGGCTGCACTTTCGACTTCCCTACTTTTTAGGTTTTGGGACTCAGACTGATCCACTGCTGGTTTCCTGTTTCTCAACTTGTAGACGGCCTATTGTGGGGCTTTACCTTGTGATCCTGAGGGAATGTGTTCTTTTTCTGGGTCCACAAGGGGGCGTAGTTTTAAGGGCAAGAACTTCTGGGTGCCATGCCCCCCTCCCATCCATCTCCATCCAGGAGATTTAACAGTTTATGTTTAAATTTTGCAGGCATGGGAAAAAACTGAGTCAATCACTCCAGTGGAAGTTCTAAGGAACTCCTTTCATTAGCCCGGCGTCTTTGAGAAGGTGGGGATCACTCCCAGGTTAAAAGTCCCCTCCTTCCACACCCCTTTGGATTCCATGTTTGAGTTTCCTTCCACAAACACTCCCTTCATGAAAGCCATCTTTCTCTCTCCTGGATTTCCCATCTGGAGTTCCCTTCCACACTCCCTTCATGGAAGCCTGTCTTCCCCTCCTAAACTCCATCTCTCTCTATTCCCTTCCACTCTGTGTGGAAGCTGCTTTCCTCTCCAGGATTCCATCTTTCCGATCTTTCTGGATTCTCTCACTCAGTGTGAAAGTTAACGGTTTTCTTCTCTCTCCTTTTCCAGTCTCTCTCTCTCCTCTCCCTCTCTCTCCATATATATATGTATATATAACTTTCTACAAACACTTTGGAGTCTGGCATTTACTGCGCAGTACACCATGATCCCCACTCTTATTCTTGAGAGGGCAGGAGACCAAGAATCTGGAGAGCTTGTTCTCTCCAGGGGAGAGAGGGCACCCTGAACCCCAATATAACAATCCTATGAGTCAATAATCCTTAATAAACTCCTCTCATATATACACATATCCTATTAGTTCTGTCCATCTAGAGAAACCTAATAGATGTATAATTTTTTTCTATTTCACTTTTAAATATCGAGTACAAGGAGGGTACACCACTTGTCTTTTTGGATTATTAGTCACACATATGAAGGAAGAATAAAAGCATTTGGTGACTGAAAGAATAGACAATGAGAGAGGTCACATGTGTCTTCCATGTATCCACATGATTTATATTATATAGCCCTTTGCATCCAGGTATATCAAGTGATCAGTCTAGACTGCTAGTAGACCACAGCAAAATTCATATGCTGCTTCTTCTATATGAGGCTGTTCAGAAAGTATTTTACACTTTTCATAATTGCTCATTCTCAGTCTGTACAGATGGAAGCAATGTATTCTGACAGGGCAGTGGAGAAGCAGCTTGGAGTCCAGATTTACTCCTTGAAAGAGAACACTGAAGTAAGCTGCCTTAAATTGGACATGAATAACAAACATTGCATATATGGATATATATGTATGTATATACATTTCTGCTATAGCTGTGAGTTTCCAATCATGTTAAATATTCAAGGAAAGTTATGTTATTGTATAACAGGTATTACAATAGTAATTGCTGTCTTAATGACATAATTCTGTTTTGTTAATTTTCTGCCAACTTGAATAGTCTATGGTGCCTTTTGGAAACTTGATCTAGAAAGTGTTAATATAGGTGGAATAAAATATATTTATTGAACAAAAAACATAAATAAATAATAAACATATTAATTATATAATGAAATTTTGAAAAGAAGTAAAGTGAGCATTGGCTGGCTAATAGAAACTCTGCTGGTAATTATTATTGCTTCTCCTAAGCAAAAGCATTGCCTAAATACTTTTGTAAGATAATCATAAATAATAAAGGAAAAATCTTGGTCAGGCATGCTAGCTGACACCTATAATCTCAGCACTTTTGGAGGTCAAAGCAGGGGGATCACTTGAGTCCGGGAGTTTAAAACATTCCTGGGCAAGACAGAAAAACCCTGTCTCTACAAAAAATACAAAAATTAGCCAAGCTTGGTAATGCCTGCCTGTAGCCCCAGCTGCTGGAGACGCTGAGCAGGGAGAATTGCTTGAGCCCAGGAGGTGGAGATTACAACAATTAACCGAGATAGCACCACTGTACTCCAGCCTAGATGACAGAGTATAATCCAATCTCAAAACAAACAAATAAACAAACAAGGGACAATCTGTGTTCTATTTCTAGTGAATATTATCACACACTTCTTATTCTTGATTATATATATACTTATACATTTATTATCATAAATTTATTTCTGGAATACATGTGCAGAATGTACAGGTTTTTTACATAGGTATATATGCGCCATGGTGGTTTGCTGCACCCATCAAGTTGTCATCTGCATTAGGTATTTCTCCTAATGCTATCCCACCCCTTGCCCCTGACCCCTGACAGGCCCTGGTGTGTGATGTTCCCCTCCCTGTGTCCATGTGTCCTCATTGTTCAACTCCCACTTATAAGTGAGAATGTGTGATTTTGGTTTTCTGTTCCTGTGTTAGTTTGCTGAGAATGATGGCTTCCAGCTTCATCCACGTCCCTGCAAAAGACATAAACTCATACTTTTTATGGCTGAATAGTATTCCATGATGTATATGTGCCACATTTTCTTTATCCAGTCTATCACTAATGGGCATTTGGGTTGGTTCCAAGTCTTTGCTATTGTGAACAATGCCACAGTAAACATACAAGTGCATGGGTCTTTATAGTAGAATGATTTCTAGTCCTTTTGGTATATACTCAGTAATGGGAATGCTGGGTTAAATGGTATTTCTGGTTGTAGATACTTGAGGAATTGCTACTCTGTCTTGCACAATGGTTGAACTAATTTCTACTCCCACCAACAGTGTAAAATCATTCCTATTTCTCCACATCTTCTCCAGCATCTGTTGTTTCTTGACTTTTTAATGATTGCCATTCTAACTGGAGTGAGATGAGATCTCATTGTGGTTTTGATTTGCATTTCTCTAATGACCAGTAATAATTAGCTTTTTAATATATATGTTTGTTGGCTGCATAAATGTCTTATTTTAAGAAGTGTCTGTTCAAATCTTCACCCACTTTTTGATGGCACTGTTTGTTTTTTTCTTATAAATTTGTTTAAGTTCCTTGTAGATTCTGGATATTAGCCCTTTGTCAGATGGATTACAAAACTTTTCTCCCATTCTGTAGGTTTTCTGTTCACTCTGATGTGATAGTTTCTTTTGCTGTGTGGAAGCTCTTCAGTCAAATTAGATCCCATTTGTCTATTTTGATTTCTGTTGCCATTGCTTTTGGTGTTTTAGTCATGTAGTCTTTGCCCATACCTATGTCCTGAATGGTATTGCCTAGGCTTTCATCTAGGGTTTTTATGGTTTTAGGTCTTGCATTTAAATCTTTAATCCCTCTTGAGTTAATTTTTTATAAGGTGTAAGGAAAGCATCCAGTTTCAGTTTTCTGCATATGGCTAGCCAGTTTTCCCAACACCATTTATTAAATAGGGAATATTTTCTTCATTGCTCAAAGTAATCTATAGTTTCAATGCTATCTCCATTAAAGTCTAATTCTGTGACTTTCTTCACAGAATTAGAAAAATCTACTTTAAATTTCATATGGAACCAACAAAGAGCCCAGGTAGCCAAGACAATCCTAAGCAAAAAAGAACAAAGCTGGAGGCATCATGCTACCTGACTTCAAACTATACTACAAGGCAACAGTAATCAAAACAGTATGGTACTGGTACCAAAACAGATATATAGACCAATGGAACAGAATGGAGGCCTCAGAAACAACATCACACATCTACAAGCATTTGTTCTTTGATAAACCTGATTATATAATTTTTAAAGTCAAATGTATTTGACTTTCCATAAATCCATGCCTATACATATTGATTTAAATACATGGCATTTAAGAGTTTCAGCAATTAGTATATTACTTAATTACTAATTTGAGTACCTGAATGTTTACCATGAGAACCAACGCCAAATTCATTCCCCATTTGTATCTCAAAGTGTTTAGTTGTTATGAAAATAGATATTAGTATTCTTTATTTTTCTTCTAAGCTTATAAAAGCTTAGAAGAAAAAACGGGTCTAAAGTTCATTCTCTCTTCAGACAAGTCAATAGATTTCAGAATGAGTAAATGTGGTTACTACAGTTAGACAAAAGTCACAATTACAATGTGTTTATTGTTTTCATAAGGATTTATGCACATCAATTTCATTTGGAGTTAGATTAAACCCCATTCTAATGTTCTGCCTTTTTTTTCTGGCTATGAATTAAAAGTAGTGAGTAAAGATAATATTTCCTTTGGTAGGCACTACTTATTATACTGTTATACCCATCACAATGCAAAGTTCATTATTTCATTTTTATAAAATTTCTAGGGATACCATATTGCCTACATGTTTAAGAGAAGGAAGATTGGTTAGTGGAGAACTGAGGTCAAACCTCAGAATGTTTGTAAACTCCTGTGCTTCAATCCTGGACTCAGCATTTACAGGCTTACAAATCCAGGAATGTAACTTATCCATAAAGTTTAAGTGTCTCCCCCTGTAGAATTCTAATTATCATACTAATTGTACAGTATAATTAAATGAGATGGTATGTGTGAGCATTGTTTTGTCATCAAACTGATGAAATGCTTTCCAAATATTAGAGATGATGCTGATATTGCTGATGTGCACAAGATTGAGGTCTTTAATAGATATAGCCAAAGTTTGCATGGCAATAGAGAACCATCTGTGAGTGAGATAACTATTCTGAAAGAATACTATGGTGCCTAGTTGAAGAAGAGATGCCGTTTAATATCCTTTCCCTTAGGCATTTCTGTAAGATAAGCCATATGGGTTGTAAGGCAAGAAAAGCAGCCCCACTATTTCTTACTATAGTGAGTTTACTTATATCCAGAAAATAGACTCAGTCTTGGAAAGCAGAAATATAATTTTGCCTGAACACCAAGGAAAATTTTTCTTTTTTAAAAGTTCAGTAAATTTGTGTATAAGCTCAAACATTTATTTTGAAAGGCATAATTTTAAATATCTGACTTCAGAAACTAAGGTTCACTGAACCAGCTCTTTCACTGTTAGCAACCAGACATGGTAAACTATGTTATATAAGGCAGATATGAAACAAAAAGAAAAGGAATTAAAATGTAATGGCCTCAGGTAAAAATTAGTTTAATGTTTCATGTCTACTTTAGAGCCGACTTTCTGCTGGAAAAAGAATCATCAAAACTGTTTGCTTAATTTTTCTTCTTCTGGAAATTACTAAGATGGTTATTGCTACCATTTGATGATGTGACTTTTATGGGTGTGAAAAATGACTAAACTACTTATGTATATATTATATATATATTATAATACCGCTTATATATATATATATACACAAACATATATATAACTACATATATATATTTTATATATATACATATATATTATATATATATATTAGTTTTGGATTTGAAAATATCTGCTGCATCAAGTAACACTTCTTTTTAAAATCTGAGATTTTGAAGTTTAGGAAAAGATTTAGTAAAATTTTTACGTCTATCTAAAAGTCTTTTAAAAGAGAAAGAATTGAGATCCTTATCCTTCTACCTTTTGATGCTGAATTTTTCATAATCAGGATGTTTGCAGTGATAATAGTCTGTACCTAGTTGGATATTGAAAGGTTTGATTCTATGACTGCCATGCAATAGAGACAGAAAACTTTTGATCTAACACTGAGAACTTCATGTAGAATAGCCAGATGATTATGATGTTAATGCTCTTCATGTAGGTGCACAACTAGGGATCGAGTACACAGAGACAAATAACCAGCATACTTTAATTATCATGCTTAACTTTCCTAAAAAGTTGCATTTTTCCATAGAAGTGACTATATCTAATTTTAACAAAGGCACCAAATAGAATAGCAAAAGTCCTGATCATGAATCTGTTTTGGGATTAAGACTGTAGGTGAATATGAAATTAAGAGCTCTAGGGTATACAGTCTTATGGAGAAACCAATCTGTACAGCAATCGAGTAGACAAGATTTTTTTTTCTTTTCACCCACCCCCACTCTCATCCAACAGTACATGCACTGAGAAAATCTTTCAGATTAGGAGAGGCTTCATCACATCAGCTGACAAATATGCCATACTCTATTTTCAATAGATATTTTAAATAGATATTCTCTGGTTCTTTCTTTGAGACTTGTTCTGAGATGTCTTGATATTGTTAGACAGAGTTTCTTCAAACTTCTTGCTGCTTGACTACTGGTTTTTGTTAGATAATTAGATCAACATCTCTGAAAGCAGTTATATATTAGTGTATTAGTCCATTCTTATGGTGCTATGAAGAAATACTGATATTGGATAATTTATAAAGAAAAGAGGTTTAAGTGACTCACAATTCTACATGGGTGGGAAGGCCTCAGGAAACTTACAATCATAGCAGAAAGGGAAGCAAACACATCATTCTTCACATGGCAGCATGATACAGAAGTGAGGGTAAAGCGGAAAAATCCCCCTATAGAACCACCAGATCTCATGAGAACTCACTATCATGAGAATAGCATTGGGCGACTGACCCCATGATTTACTCACCTCCCACAGATTCCCTCCGCCAACCATGGGGATTACATTATAAGATGAGATTTCGGTTGGGACATAGAGCCAGACCATATTATCCCACCTCTGGCCCCTCCTATATATCATCTTTTTCCCATTTTAAAGCACAATTATGCCTTGTCAAGAGTTCCTCCAAGGTCTTCATTCATTTTAGAATTAACCCAAAGGTTTAAGTCCAAATTCTTATCTGAGATAAGGCAAGTCCCTCCTGACTATGAGCCAGTAAAATCAAAAGCAAGTCAGTTACTTCCTAGATACAATGGAGTACAGGCATTGGATAAATACACCTGTTCCACATGAGAGAAATTGGCCAAAACAAAGGGACTACTGGCTCCAAGCAAGTCCAAAATCCAATAGGTCAGTCATTAAACCTCAAAGTTCCAAATAATCTCTTCTGACTCTACCTCTCACATCTAGGTCACCCTGAGGCAAGAGGTGAGCAGTTCTACCCTTGCAGCTTTGCAGGGTACAGTGCCCTTATTCAGCTGCTTTCATAGGCTGGTGTTGAGGGTCTATGATTTTTCCAGGTGCACAGTGCAAGCTGTCAATGAATCTACCATTCTGGGGTCTGCAGGACAGTCACTCACTTCTCATAGCCCCACTAGGCAGTGCCCCTGTGGGGACTCTGTTTGGTGGTTCCAATACCACATTGCCCTTCTGTACGCCCCTAGTAGAGGTTCTCAATGAGAGCCCTTCCCTTGCAGCAAAATTCTGCCTGGACATCCAGGCATTTCCATACATCCTCTGAAATCTAAGCAGAGGTTCCCTAACTTTAATTCTTGACTTCTGTGTACCTGAAGGCCCAACACCACGTGTAAACTGCCAAGACTTGGACCTGCACCTTGAAGCAATGGCCTGAGCTGTATGTCGATCCCTTTTAGCCACTGCAGAAGCTGAAACATCTGGGACACAGGGCACCATGTCCTGAGGCTCCATAGAATGGGGTGGGAGGCTAAGCCTGGCCTGCAAAACCATTTTTTCCTTCTAAACTTCCAGGCCTGTGATAGAAATGACTGCCATGAAGTTCTCTGACATGCCCTGGAGATACTTAACCCATCGTCTGGGTGACTAAGATTTTTCTCCTTGTTACTTAAGCACATTTCTGCAGCAGGCTTGAATTTCTCCCCCAGAAAATTGGTTTTTCTTTTCTATTGCATAGTCAGGCTGAAAATTTTTCAAACTTTTCTGCTCTGCTTCCTCAAGTGCTTTGCTGTCTAGAAATTTTTTCCATGATACCCTAAATTATCTCTCTCTAGTTCAAAGTTCCACAGATTTCTAGGTCAGGGGCAAAATTTGAGTCACTTTGGTAAACCATAGCAAGAGTGACCTTTATCCCAGTTCCCAACAAGTTCCCCATTTCCATCTGAGACCACATCAATCTCAACTTCATTGTCTGCATCACTATCAGCATTTTGGTCAAAGCCATTCAACAAGTCTCTAGAAAGTTCCAAGTTTTTCCACATCTTCCTGTCTTCTAAACTCTCCACAGCTTTAGGAAGTTCCAAACTTTCCCACATTCTCCTATCTTCTTCTGAGCCCTTTGAATTGCTTCAACTGCTGTCTGTTACCCAGTTTCAAAGATGATTCCACATTTTTGGGTATCTTTATAGCAGCACCCCACTCTTTGCAGTACCAATTTACTGTATTAGTTGATTCTCACACTGCTATGAAGAAATACCTGAAACTGAGTAATTTATAAAGAAAAGAGGTTTAATTGACTCACAGTTCTGCATGTGTGGGAGGCCTCAGAAAACTTACAATCGTGGTGGAAGGGGAAACAAACATGTCCTTCTTCACATGGCGGCAGAAGCAAAGCAGGAAACCATTAGAGTTCATGAAAACTCACTATCGCAGGAACAGCATGGGAGATCCACCCCCATGATGTAATCACCTCCCAGGGGGACCCTCCTCCAACACAGGATTACAGTTGGATTATAATTCAAAATGAGATCGGGGTTTGGAGCACAAAGCCAGACCATATCAACAGGTAACAATTGCACATGGTAACAACTGTGGTATTTTCTGGACTCAAATTACTATGTCTGAATTTTTACTCCCAAGGAAATGGGATAACCATAATTGTGTCTTATAGTTAAGCACCTTGTGGAAAGGCTTTACGCCAAGGAGTGTGAATTTAGGTGAAAATGAAATGCATAGATGGAGTAGTGAGTTCAGAATATGATAGATATTAAATTAACTATTCTAAAGTAAGTCCTTGGTTTTATTGTATATTGATGAAATGCATCACACATATTGCAGTAAGGTAAGCATGTTATCTGGGAATCTTGTAGGCCTAAGCATTATCCTTATCTTCTGTGAGATAATATTTGCTGTTTCATTCTCAGAGAAAAAAAAATCTATTTTTTAGGGAGCAATTTTTGATACAATCCAAATGCTCTCAAATGCCCTTTGCAGAGCCAAACTTTGTTACAATGGCATCTAACACTAAGGTTTTGGCATGTGTAATGTACTGCCTGACCCAGTGTCAAAGGAATATATTCTGCCATTTGCAGTTTCCTGGTGTGAAATTCCACATGGAACAGCTCAAGAGGAAAGAGGGCACATTATAAGAATTCATTACTTCATTAGTCCATTCTCACACTGCTATGAAGAAATGCCTGAGACTAGGTAATTTCTGTGAAGAAATGAGGGCAATCTCTATCCAACAGCTAGTGAGGAACTGAGCTCAAGAGGGCCAATAAAATAGAAGATTCCTTTTTTCTTGAATGCAGTTAGTATCTGTAAAATTCTACCTCTTTTTCCTAAGCAAATTATATGATGACTGCTAATTAAATTATATCACTTTTGAGAGAAATATTTGATTTGACCTTCACTCTTATTTTCTGCTTAATGTGTGTAAGTACATTTAAACAGTTAAGCCTATGGATGCAAATTGCCAGTTATTACTTAGGTGATATGGAACAAAGTAAATATTCAAATGAGGTTTTAGATCTCTAATCTATAAAACATGTATATAGTAGGCAATTTCTGAGATAATACCCACCTTCACTGTTCATGCTCTTTTCTGGAACTTGACCTTCTCACTGCTTCTAACAAATAGAATATAACAACCGTAATGTGATGTCACTTCTGAGTTTAAACAATAAATGACTGATTTTTTTCTTGCCAGCACATTTTCTCCTGTCTTTTTGCTTGCCTGCTTTGAATAAGTCAACCATCATATTAAGGATATTTATGAAGAAATGAGGGCAGTCTCCATCCAACATCTAATGAGGAACTGAGGCTATTGGTCCAACAGCCCATGAAGAATTGAATCTAGCACAAAATCACATAACTGAACTGGAAAGCCAACTTTTGTTTTAGTAGAGCCTTAAGTTGACCGCAGCTCCTGCCAAGACCTTGAATGCAGTCTGTGAAAAATCCCAAATCAAAGAACCTAGCTTGGCCTTGCTCAGATTCCTGACCTATAAAACCTGTAATAATTATGTGTTGTGTTAGGCCACTATTAGTTCAAATAGTTTGTTATAGAGCAAGAGATAAGCAATATAATGAATAATACTGGTACCCACCTCAAACATTTGTTGTAGGAATTAAATGGTGTAATATAAAGAATGTTGAGTATTCTTATTTTTTTTTCTTATTTTAATTCAATTAGTATTGAGACTCGATAAATGGATACGAGTGACATGGTTTTAGTCAATATTTATATTAAGCTCATATCAAAGTATTTTTGAATTACTATTAATATTATTATCTTAGCATATATGTTTTCTGTGGCTAGAATACATTTTGGAGTCATGAATTTTTTTTTAAGACTGAGTCTCACTCTGTCACCAGGCTGAAATGCAGTGGCACAATCTCGGCTCACTGCAACCTCCACCTCCCAGGTTCAAGTGATTCTCCTGCCTCAGCCTCCCGAGTAGCTGGGACTACAGGTACATGCCACCATGCCCAGCTAATTTATTTTTATTTTTTTATTTTTATTTTTTTCAGTAGAGACAGGGTTTCATCATGTTGGCCAGGATGGTCTATATCTCTTGACCTTGTGATCTGCCTGCCTTGGTCTCCCAAAGTGCTGGAATTACAGGCCTGAGCCACCGTGCCCAGCCGGAATCATGAATTCTTATAATGTGCCAATTGTCACCTTATTTTAGGCTGTGAGTTCTGGTGGAAATTCCTCTTTACAAAGAATTCCATGAGAGAGAATGTACAAATTTTCTAGGATTTAATGTAGACATATATAAATCAACTTAGCTGATCTTGTTATTGAAACTAATCCCTAGAAGTTATACCAGTGGAAATAAATCATATTTCCTCCAATGCAAAACAATTCTTTCTAAATTTACTTTAAAGCAATACAATTAAGAGTTAGTAATAAAAACTAATTCAAAGAACAGTATTGTCTGGTTATTTTAAAAATACTTAAATCATTTTTATTTTCATAAGCATAGCAGATTAAAGTGGGAACCACATTCTGGCCACTATAGCAATGAGATTACTGGCTACTCTAATTAACATTATATTTTTGCAAGCCTGTTAAGTACTTAATCATATCCTCATATCTAAAACCTTAAAATCAATACTATTGATAAATCCATTGTCCAGCCAGGTAAATAAAACTTTAAGAAACTTCTTCGATGAAGAGATTAGAAAGTATTGTCCTTGGAAAAATAATGAAGAAACATTTTTTTTTTTACAAGGAAAGCATAAACTTTCAATATACTTAAGAAATAATTTGAGGGACCTTCTTTAAGACAAATTATTTAAAAAGAAGAATTGAGATAATGCCATCAGTATTCAATGTTACCAGCTAGTAAGTGACATCATTTAGCCAGGTACTCTGCTTTTGAAGCTTTTACTCTAAAATGTTATGCCATATACTACTAGTAATAGTAGTAGCCATACTTAGATTAATAAAGTGATTAATATTTGACAGATAATTTGTAAATGTTTGACATATATATAGTAATTAATACCATTCAACAACTATATCATGAAGGTATTGATATTAACACTGTATTGATTGGGTGAGGTACAGAGAAATAAAATCAACATAAAGTGGTTATCAGGAAAGCGCTAATTTTGCCGAATCTTTAAACTTTCTATATCAGAAGTTTCATGCTTCATGAATTTAATGACCTTAGTGTTTTGTCCACACAGTCATTTTCAGAGTTGTGCGAGGCATAATAACATATAAGTCAGAGAGACACATAGAAACAACGTTTAGAGAATTTTTTTGTTGTGTATTTTTTGGGGATTTTTTGCCTAGCAAAGATTCCCAGATGTAATAGAAGAATCACAATTTTTCAGTATGGCCATGTGGCATCTTCTTACATTTTATCATATATTCATTCACTGAGTGGGCTTTGATGCTTACCTGCTTGAGAAAACAGGGATACAGGTGAAGCCAGAAATAACGTTTGCCTTTGTAAGACACAGACTTCAATTCTGGTGATTATCATGTTGATAGCTAAAGAGATGATGACTCTTGCCTTGTTTTTGGCTTCAAAATGCTAACAAAGGACCTGTATGATCATTATTGAACACTATAGTTCAAAGTTTCAAAATGAGCAGAGTCAAATGAAGAAATTAAATGAACAGTTTAGTATTTATTTTAAGGCTTTCTCTTCACTCTGGCCTAGTTCACCGAATCCTTTTCCCATTACACCACCAGCCAAGAGCCATCATGCTCAAAACTGCACAAAGGATCGGGTGTGGAGCATACAATGGTCCTGAGTTCTAGCTGGCTGAAAAATCTTCAAAGAAAATCAGCTCATTTGGTATATGTCAGCAAGTTCCTTCCCCTCTTTTGTGTTTTCTATATTCTAAAAAGTTACTGGCAATTTTGATTAAAAACGTTTAAAATCCAAGATACATTGAAAAAAATAATTCTTCAGAATGAAACCAGTGACATGGTGTTAGAGACAGATAGGGTAGAGAAACAAATGCTCAGACAAATACCCTGTGAATATATTCCCAGAATAATGATTCTCCTAATGTTATTTTCTGATGCATTTCTTGGTTTTTATTTCAATTTTTATTGTTAAAACTAGTTTTCTGAAATAATAGAATTGCCTACGTCCACTGGTAGTGATTACAAACCTTTGGAATCAGGGTAATCCAAGTAGAGCTGGACATGTTAAGCCTTTTTCTCTTTTTTCTCATGGTAAGTCCTAGTACTGTATTCTCTCCACAATTCTTTGTAGGCATAAGAATTTTACTCAGTATGGGAAAGACCAAAGAAATGGTACCTCAAAATACATACCAGGCTAGAAGAGTTTCTCATCACTTCTACCCTGTCAAGATGACCAAAGAAAATCAGACTAATTCAAATAGCAAAACAATCAGGCCCAGAGTAGTTTGGTTGAAATGGAACTGGAAGAAATATATGGTTCAATCTAATCCAAAATTCCCCTACCCAGGACAAACTTGAACTAGTAAATCAAATTCTATTAACCAATTATAATTTTCAATCAAGACCTCCAGAAACTCCCTAACAAAATGCAACAGCAGGATTCATGAGATGATGAAAATAATTTATTGGAATTCAGATTGAAAAACAAGTTTGTTGACAGAGATCAGATAAAGGAATGCTCTACAGTTTTCTACTCCAACATTGCTGTAAAGCATAATTTCAAGTCTATAATTAGTGGACTAGGGAAGCAAAACCTATAAAACAAAACAAAACAAAAATTGTGCTAGGAAGTGCTCCACACATCTTTTTGCCAATTCATAAACATGATAGAGAAAGATGATGCTGTGTGGCTGCTAATGGAGGAAACAAAGATTTGTCCATAATTTATTTACCTCAGCTTGAGTTTTTTAAATGCTTCATTTGGCCCAATGGCTCTCCAAAGTGTCAATAGTAACTGAAATTAAATAATGCTAGAATTAAGAGGTACATTTATAATTCACACTCTCCCACGTTGCAGTAATCAATTCCATAGAATTGCACCTCTAGATACTGTAAACCAAAAATAAAATTCTAAGGCCCCCTAACCATCTGAAAGGACTTCCTCCTCAGCCAGGGCTCCTTTAAAATTTAACCTGAGAGACTGGTTCAGGCCATGACGAAAAGTAGGGGCCAGACATGCCTCATTATACCTCTTAGGTATTAACATCAGCACAGACTTTATGCCTGATATGAAACACTGTACAGCCTAGTATCTCTAAAGCCTAGAACCTGAAGGCTTCCTCTGCAAATAAGAACTTGGGTCTCCACAATCCTTTATCTTAACCCAGATATTACTTTCTATTGATCCCAGGTCTTTAGATAAATTCAACCAACTGTCAATCAGACAATTTTTAAATCTACCTATAAGCTAGATCCCTCACCCCCACCTCCACTTAAGAGTTGTCCTGCTTTTCTGGACCAAACCAATGTATTTCTTAAATTTATTTGACTGAAGTCTTATGTCTCCCTAAAATGTATAAAACCAAGCTGCACCCTGACCACCTTGGCACATACTCTCAGGACCTCCTGAGGGCTGTGTCACAGGCCAGGGTCACTCATACTTGGCTCAGAATAAGTCTTTTTAAATATTTCATTTTACAGACTTTGACTCTTTTCATTGACAATATCTCTAAGATGAGCAAGTTCCCCAATTTATGAGATAAATCTGAAATCCTTATGTTGACTTAACTTTTTTTTATCTTGCAATGTCTGCCCAGTTGTCCAAATGGAAAGAAATATTTTACCTCATTCTAACTGGTTGTGAAAGATCTATGAGACCCTATCATGTATAAGAAAGCACTTTTAATTTTAATCATTCTTCAAAAGTGGTTTTCAGATCTTTCTCATTATTGGAAATATTTCTAGAGATGTGTTAAAACTTTTAAACAGTGCTTTAATTTGGAAACATTCTCAATAGGAGGTTGCCTGCTTATTTTGGTATCTTCTCTAGCTACTCTCAATGCACTATTATATGGCTTACATGAATTAAATCTTGATGTATGGATCTGAAACTTCATCTCTAGCCTCCTGATCATTAGTAAGTTCTCACATTTCAAAAACTGTTCTAGCTTTCTTATCTAGTAATTCATTTGGAAGCTGTAAACACCCTCATCATTATCTTTCAACTGCATTGTTTGCATAATAGTCTCATGGTTCTGCTCGCCTCTATTTTAGCTTTATGCTAGCCATTCTGCGCATGGGTCAAAATGTCCTTCTCAAGATTAAAATCTAAGCTTTTCTTTTTTTTTTTCTTTTTTTTTTCTTTTTTAAAAGAAAGGAAAAGAGAGGAAAGAAAGTGAGAGTGAAAGAAAGAAAAAAAAAGAATGTACGAGAGAAAGAAAGAGGAAGAAAAAGAGGGAGAGAGAACAGGATTCTTGTTCTACTGCCCAGGCTAGAATGCAGTCTAAAAAT
>CAUYLG010078068.1:0-29423 GCA_963573385.1 Cacajao melanocephalus | reverse complement strand
TTAGCCAGGCATGGTGGCAGGTGCCTGTAATCCCAGCTACTTGGGAGGCTGAGGCAGGAAAACTGCTTAAACCCAAGAGGCGGAGGTTGCAGTGGGCTGAGATCGCACCACTGCACTCCAGGCCTGGGTGACAGAGAATGTGGGTTGCACAGTTCTCTGTCAACCCAGAGAACATTTCTGAACATTTCTGAAATGAATACTGTAGTTTACCCCTAAACTTCCCCCTTCCATATGCTTCAGCTATGCATGACTAGAAAGGCACTAAGGAGAAAGTTGGCTGGAAACCCCAATGCACTGACAAATAAAGGAGGTCTTTTGTCTTAACTCCCCCTCTCAATATGGCATAAACAAATGTTTTGCAACAAAAGTGAAAAGGGCTGGGGGGAAACGGTGCTACCAATTTCCACATTCAAATTCAACAGCCACCCTCAACCATATGTACTGGTTTGTTATCTGCCAAAATATGTAGTTGGCCATTAGGAAGGCATTGCCCATGCTTTCAAGTTGCCACAAAGCATATATTAGTATTTATTTTTTTTATTACAGAAGTCATTCAGCATTGATTGAAGTCTATTATTTCATTTGCTCAGTCAACAAGTATTAAGCATTTAACTACAGGTTGGGCACCATGGGAGTTGCAAAGATCTATACAATGCTGTCTTTCCTCCCAACTTGCTTACAGTTGGGAGAAAAAGGTAAGGAGGACAGTTAACCTGTGGTTAGCAAGAGACAAATCTGGGTGGCTCCGGAGACTCATTTCCTTCCCTCTTTTGCTAGCTTAGGAGAAAGCTGGCTCAGCTAAACAAACAAAAAAAAAAATAGGCTGATACCAACCACTGGGCTCCAGGGGCTTTCCCCTTCCAATAAGTCTGCTTCCCTGATCAGAGAATCTCCATTGTTACACAAGCACATAGATGTTCCTGGCTACTGACCCTATAAATAGGAGAGCATTGTCTACCAGAGCTGTGGCTATGGTGCATACAGATATCCATGCCTAGCCTAGAGTGAAGGTTGAGAGTTCAAGGGATTGTGTGTGCACTGCTACATGGCTGCTTATGAATTCTTCTCCAAATAAAACCTATATTATATCTGCATTGTGTAGCGTTAGCATTGCATGCAAGTAACCCCTTGTACATAGGCAGAACTGACAAAAGCAGCACTTCCAGAGAGCAAATATCATGTTCACCACATCACCATTCTGACTTCATAAAGATTTTATAAAATTTTAAATGTTTCTATTTGTATAGTACAAATGTGATTAATCATTCACTGAAAGGTTTCCTAAATCAAAAGGCATGTAGGAGGGCTGAATGAAGTTCTCTAACATATGGAAGGTGTGATTTCACCCAGCGCCAACCTAGGGGCAAGCTCTCTTTAGGGGTGAGCCTTGAACCTTGGCCAGGGTAGCCTCAGGAGGTGTGCTTCAAAGGAGAGATCATGTTCAATTCTACATTGATCTGGGGTCATACTAAGTTAGGTCTTCTGGGAATTCTCTCTAATGGTCCAGGTTTTGTCAAAGAGGGATGGTCTGAAATGCATGAGGATTGTCTTCTCTTCTCCTTTTACTTTTCTTTTCTTTTCTTTGAGTGAGACAAGGTCTCACTCATTCACCCAGGCTGGAGTACTGTGGCACAATCATAGCTCACTGCAGCCTCACACTCCTGGGCTCAAGTGATCCTCCTGCCTTGGTCTCCCAAAGTGTGTGAGCCACTGCACTCAGCCTATATGAGAATTCTTAGGACAAAACATGCTTTCTAAGCTAGAGGCAGGTTTCTATCCCTCATTACAGCCATCACTAGCCATGCCTTCACCTCCAGGGTGAGCTTACTGAGGCAGAGAGGTCTAAGATGCAAACTGTAAGAGGGCACTCCCACCTCATTCTTAAGGAGGCACTCCCCTTCAGGGTCCTGCAAGTATAGCAGTGGCTTGTGATAGTCCAGAGAGTGAGCGCCTCCTCAAATGTCTACCCTAGGCTCCTCACTGCCTCACCATACTCCCAGCCCTGTTCACCTCTCCTTTTTTCCCTCCCTCCCACTTTGATGCCCCTTAATTTGTACATCATTCCTCCATGTGCACTTTCAAGAACCAGGATCTAGCCACACCTAAAGAAATCATTAAGACCAGATCCACCTTTTAAAAGAGTTACCACTTAAGTGTAAGTTTGGGAAAAAACAAACAAATAAACAAAAAACCCTGAATTATTTCCTCACACAACTAAAAATTAGAATATATCTTGGAAAGTTCAGACAAGACTCAATTCCTAACTAGCTCATTTTTCTTCCTGTCCATGACAACGACCACAAAATCCAGCTATAAAGCCATTTGGCAATGGTTGTGATGTCCAAGTTAAATCCCTTCCAATTAGCTCCTCCTATATGTTTTTAAAGCCCATTATGTCAACCCAATAAGTGTCGCACCAATTTAGAAATTATTAGGTGTCAGAACATATTTTTCCTTTACAAATACGAATAGAAATAGAACAATTATAAAATGATTTCATTTTATATTCATTTGTATCTTTTTTTTTTTTTTTTTTTTTATATTCGGTCTTGCTCTGTTGTCCATGACGGAGGTGCAGTGGCACAATCTTGGCTCACTGCAGCCTTGACCTCCCGGGCTCAAGTGATCCTCCCAGCTCGGCCTCTTGAGTAGTTGGGACTAGAGGCACACACCACCACACCTGGCTTATTTTGTATCTTTTGTATGTGTGTGTGTAGAGACAGGGTCTTGCTATGTTACCCTGGCTAGTCCTGGCCTCAAGCAGTCCTCCCACCTTGTCCTCCCAAAGTGCTGGGGTTACAGGCATAGCCACCATGCCAGCCCCAGTCTGGAGTCTCTGTAGTAACATCAGGCATGTATCAGTCTAATGTAATTTGCAATTTGGTTCTCTGTTTGCCAAAGAAGAATTTCCATCTAAACATGAAATTGTGTGTTTATGATCATGATCATATTTGACAAGTAAAACAGTGCTAAGTGGCAAGGTTATAATGCATCTTAAGGATTTTGAAAGCTGCCTTAGAATCCTTAGCTTTTGCCATCTTAAAACTTATTGAAGGCTGGGTGTGGTGGCTCATGTCTGTAATCTCAGCACTTTGGGAGGCTGAGGTGGGCGGATCACTTGAGGTCAGGAGTTCCAAGATTAGCCTAGCCAACAGAGCGAAATCCCATCTCTACTAAAAATACAAAAGTTAGCCAGGTGTGGTGGTACATGCCTGTAGTCCCAGCTACTTGGGAGACTGAGGCAGAAGAATTGCTTGAACCCAGGAGGCGGAAGTTGCAGTGAGCCGAAATCATGCTACTGCACTCCAGCCTGGGCTACACAGTGAGACTCTATCTCAAAAAATAAAAGTGAAAAAAAAAATCTTACTTGATTGGTTTAGGAATTTGAGAGTTTCATAAACATTATCCCATGAAAACAAGCCACAATTTCATCATCTAAAAAATGATGACAATTACAAATGCCAGATAATGAATATCAAATGATAAATCTTGCTTTAAAACAACATGAATGATAAGAGATGAGCCACGCTAATCTGGTCATGCCTCACTGACCTTTCTTCATCTAAGAGTTCATTCATAACCTATTGCTGCTGTAAAATGACCACAAACTTAATGGCTTAAACCAACAGAAGTTTAATATTTTGTAGTTCTGGGTGTCGGAAGTCCAATATGGATCTCACTGGCCTAAAATCAAGGTATTAGCAGGACTGTGTTCCTTCCAGAGGCTCTAAGGGAGGATCTGTTTCTGGCCTTTTCCAGCTTCTAAGGCCAGCAACCTCCCTTGGCTTATAGGCCCTTCCTCCATATTTGGTATGGTTTGGCTCTGTTTCCCTACCCAAATTTCTTGTTGAATTGTGATTCCTAGGGTTGAGGATTTTGGTGGGGGGTGATTGGATCATGGGGGCTGATTTTTCCCTTGCTGTTCCTGTGATAGTGAGTTCTCACGAGATCTGGTTGTTTAAAATTGTGTAGCACATCCCCCTTTCCTCTTCCTCGCCTGCTCAGCCATGTGAAGACGTGCCTGCTTCCCCTTCGCCTTCCTCCATGATTGTAAGTTTCCTGAGGCCTCCCAGCCATGCTTCCTGTACAGCCTTCAGAACTGTGAGTCAATTAAACCTCTTTTCTTTATAAATTACCCAGTCTCAGGTAGTTCTTTAGAGCCATGTGAGAATGGACTAATACAATATTGAAAAAAGTAATGTCAGACCGAGTTGTCCTCACAATGCCATCTCTCTTGTTCTCTGTTCTGCCTCCCTCTTATACTCATAAGAACCCAAGTGATTACATAAGACTCACTGGGATAATCCTGTACAATCTTCCCATCTCAAGGTCAGCTGATAAGTAACTTTATCTTGTTATTTATTTTATTTTATTTTTGAGATGCAGGTCTCCCTCTATTGCCCAAGTTGGAGTCAGTGACACGATCATAGCTCATTGCAGCCTCAACCTCCTGGGCTCAAGGGATCTTCTCACCTCTGTGTCCTGAGTAGCTGGGACTATAGGCATGTGCCGCCATGGCTGGCTAATTTTACAGTTTTTTGTAGGGATGGGGTCTTGCTGCGTTGCCTAGGCTTGTCTCAAACTCCTAGCCTCAAGTTATCCTCCTGCCTCCACCTCCCAAAGTGCTGGGATTAAAAGCGTGAGCTATGACACCCAGCTAATAAGCAACTTTAACTCCCCTTTGTCATGAAACCTAACATATTCACAGATTCCAGGAATTAGTATGTGGACATCTTTGGGCAGCCATTTTTTTGTTCTGCCCAGCATGAGGAGTTTAGATGAAATTTGCCCTGTGTGAGGCAGGAGCTTATAAGATTCATAACATTGCCAGTGTCAGATCTTTGGCATGTATAGTCTGGAGTTTTCTGACAATCAGAACTTTCTAAAAGATATTTACCAAGACAGTTGTAGTTTGTGGACTCCAGCAGCTGGTAAAAATCACAAATCCTGTTTTCATTCTATTGTTTCTTAGACCTTTTGAACTTTTCAAGTTGGTTTCATAAAATATTGATTTGATTCCTAAAGGACCAAATGTACTCAATACCCAGGGTTTGTTGATTTTGCCCACTGCAGAATAACCTCAAGTTGAAATCTCTCCACATTCACATTTGTGAGTCTATGAGGATTGCCAGCTTGTCTTAAGGAACCATGCTCACTCCCTGCCCAGCTGTGCAATACCCAGAACTCTGAAGAAACAAGGCTGGGCTCATCACAGACCTGTCTGAATGGATGTGAGACAACAGGTGGAACCATGGTGAAATGGAGAGCACATGAAAATATTTCAAGCAGGCATTATTTTAAGAAATAATAACAACTATGCTCAACCAAACAAAAGCAACTGCAGGTCAGAGTTAGCCTCCAGGCTATGTGGTAGCTCCTCCTCCTAGCTGTTGCTTCTATTCTGAAACCGGCTCCAACACCCAAACTCAAGAGGACTCCAGTACTTTGCTTCTAGACCTCACCTTATTTGCCTTTTCAATTCTATAGGGCAGACTGTCCTTAAAGACTCTGCAATCCCACTTTGGTCTTTATTTATATACTGGATCTCTCTCGTGCTAGCTTGGCTTTTGACACATTGCTGTCTACACCTGAACTTCTGTGCTTTGCTCCCCAGTCTTGGCAGCAGGCCCGTGACCCTATGTGGCCCCTTGCTATGCACATGACGTGCTGCTGTAGGTGCAGGGAGCTGGAGGAAGCCTGGTTGGAGGCCCGGATGGCATCTAGCTGACATTCCATTCTTCAAGTACAAAATATCTGTCTTGGCCAGACGATTTCAGACTGGCCTACAGAATTCTAATGGGAAATATTTTTTCTAAGCATCAGCCAATAAAAGCTATTTACAAAACAGAAGAAGAACCATCAGACTATGGCAGGAAACTTGGATTCTATTCCCAATCCTCTTGCAGATTGGCTGGGTAAGCCTAGGAAAGTTCCTCACTTCCAAAAAAATTGATCTGTTTCCTCACAAGTAAAATGAGGAGGTTGGGAAATTGTTTCCTGGTTTCATGGACCTGACACTAAGTAAAGTAAAATTAAAGCAAGGTAATACCTTAACGTACTTAGGCAGTATGTTGTAATTGTGTAATTTCTAGTACTTCTCCATGAGTTTCCATCTCACCTCCATTCAGGGGGACTGGTTTTTAAATGTGACTCTGATACATTATATAGATACATAGATACATGCATACATACATATGTGTGTATAATCTATTCTGAAATCTCTTAAAGTAGATTATAGAAAATCTGTTCTGAAATCTCTTAATGTAGATTGTAGATATTACTACTATACAACATAATATATAATGCTACTATACAATATAATTTGTATTATATATATAATAATATATGGCGGAATCTTCTCACCTCTGCAGCCTAAGTAGCTGGGACTATAGGTGTGTGCCACTATAGACAGTGTAGTATAATATGTAATTTTATATGTAATTTTATACACCACCACAGAGAAAAGTTGTAACATGATGGAGGTGAATTACTTATATTAGGAATCTCCAAGAAGTATTCTCAATCCCTGGATGAACAAGAGATGATCTAGAATATATCTACTTTAGAACATTTTAGGAAGTTTCAGAACAGATTCTACTTTCTGGAATGCCAGACTGGCATTTTTTCAACACAGGGTGTTTATAACACATATGATATCTGTTTTTCATCCTTTAGAATTCCAAGCCAACTCCTTTTTTGGAACAGAGTTGAGGTGTGCTAAGGATAGGTACCCTTTACACATTGTGACAAAAATTCTATTGTTTTTCAAGGAATCCCACACAATGCTTCTAGATGAAACTTTCTGACCTATTTAAACAGAGCTGATAATTCCATTCTTTGTATTATTGCTGTATTTAGTACCTACCACCTCTATTACGATATGTATCACATTTATATTGTACTTAGTTGTTTATTCCTCTGCATTTCCCACTTATCTGTGATCTCTTTGAGGATATTCACTAAATTTTATTCTTCTTTGTATCCCCAGCACCAAGTGGAGTACCTGGCACATAAAAGCCATTCCACAGTGGTTAGTGAACAAATGACTTAATTATTGGTTAAGAAAAGTTACCTGCACTCTAAGCTACTTGAAGCATTTCTATTATTTTCTGATTTTATAGCAGAGAATGAACAGTAGAAGAATACAGCTACTAGCTAACACATTTTGTATGATTTGGTAGTCACATAACAGAAATAATTCCTTCCTATTTGGAGGATATGTGTTCCAATTTCATTTGAACATGTGAAACAATTTCTGAGCGTCCTTTAAAAATAAGGTCCTAAAGTTGAAGTACCATGCTTTTGAAACTGTCTTTCTATGGGCATCAAACCTGCAGAACTGCATTTAAAATCTTTTTAAGTTAATGTTTTTGCTGCTGAATGAATTCTGTAAGTCACTCAGAGGAAAACATCTATCATTTTGGAATCATGTACATTAGCAATACCTGGTACCTGGATATTTGATTTTGTTTGGCAACTGTGCATATTTCTTCTGAATTCAAAGGAGCAGAATGGATAGGTTGTTTGTAAGATTTGCAAACGTCCAAATTTAAGGATAGAAAAGAGGAGCAGGGAGCAGGTGAGGAGGCTAGAGCAGAATTCCAGAGGAGGGGCCTTAGAGGCTGGGGTAAGGGCAACAGCAAGGTCGTAGAGATGGGAAACACTGGGAGTATACTGTGAAGTGAGAACTGACAGGACTTGCTGATGGACTGGATGTAGGATGTGAGAAAGAGAGGTAAACCTGAATCCAAGGTGTTTGACCCAAGCAACTGGAAGAATGGAGATACCACTTTCTGCGATGGGAAAGACCACAGGAAAAGCAGGTAAACCCAAATCTAGACATGATTAATTTGCCTATTAAGCAACCAAATGGAGATGTTGAGTAGGCAGTTGGAATTCAGGAGATAGGTTGAGGCCAAAGTTATAATTTTGGGAAAAACATTAGAATACATTGGATATTTAAAGCCTCAAGGATGGATAAGATAAATAAAAGAATGCATATAGACAGAAAGAGAAGATGCTGAAGGATTGAATGCCGGGTCTCCAAGATCTAGCAGTCAGAAGATGAGGAATCAGTGTAGGTCTCTGAGAACTAGTTGCCAAAAAAGCCAGATGAAAACCAAGAAAGCGTGTATCCTTGAAGCCAAGTGAAGAAAAGTAAAGAATGATCAATTGTCTCAAATACTGCTCATAAGGCAAGCAAGATCATAGGCCACAGCAATACGGAAGTCATTGGCAACCCTGACAAGAACAGTTTCACTAGATTCTGGGGGCAAAAGCCTGATTGGAGTGGACTCAATAAAGGGTGAAGAGAAGTAGAAGGCAGGGAATAGAAAAACTCAGAAATGAAATTTTGCTATAAAAGCCACAGTCTCTTAGATGAGGGCCCCCAAAGAATCTATGGATAGAATTCAGAGAGCTCAGGGATTTTGGTGGGAAAAAAAATTCCATCTTTATTTGACTCCTCTCTAATGTAGCATTTTCTTCAGCTAATAATATAATAGCAGCATCTGTTACTTTGTAGCCTACAGAAATTGTGGATTTTTTTATATTACATTATAGTTGATTCAAATATCTGAAAACATCATGCTCATTACTATTTCAAATTTACAGTAATTACTGTACCCATCAGTAGGTCTCATGTGACTGTGCTCTTCTGCGCTACAAGTGCTCCAATGGAAGGAAACTACTTATACTGAAGAGTGACAGTATACATAGGATATAAAGAAGGACAGTGAATGGACTGCTGAGGGGTAACACAACTGGTGAACAGCACTGGAACCAGACACCTTGATTTAAATCCTTGACTGCTACTTACTAACTTTGCCATTGGGTGTCTAATTCTCTAAGCCTCAGTTTCTTCATTTGTAACATGCTACCATATCATAACAGTGGAAAGTTATTTTTATCAGTATATTCCAATGTCCTGTGTTTCTTTTTTAGTCTTATGTTTCATTTTAAGCACTTTAAAACATTATTTTGAGAAGGAGTCCATGGCTTTACCGGACCATTAAAGGTCTTTATGGCAAAAAAAAAAGTTAGGAATTTTTTGGGAAATGTTTCTGAAAATGTAAGGCAGAAACAGACAGGAGAAGGAGAAAGAAACAGCCTCAGAGGATTTTCTAACACGAGAGAAATAAAAGACTATTTGTATTGCAGATGAGAATGATTCAGTAGAAAGAGGGTAAGTTGGTGATGCAGGAATAGGGAAAACTGCTAAAGCAATGCACTTGAGTAGGCACAAGGAGATGAATCTAACATAAAAGGGAAGAGGCTGGGCTAAGATAGGAATGTGGGCCACTCATGCACAGTTACAGGAAAGAACACAGAGAATAACAGGCAGAGCCACTCTCTGGGAAGATGTGGTGATAAGACCCTATGTGGGCTCTATTCTAATTGTTCCCATCTTCTCATTAAAATAAGAAGCAAGCTCATCAGCCGAGAGTGAGGATGGGGGAAGAGGTGCTGGAGTTTGGGGAGAGAGTAGAAGGTATGAATGAACTGGCTGTCTAGAAAAGTAGGACAGTGAATGGGCTGGTGAGGGGTAATACAATCGGTGAACAGCACTGGAAACTCACTTGAGGTGAATGATCACGAACTGCAGGTGAGTCAGCGTGACTGTGTGCTTTACCCGAGTCTTATCCAGCTGCAGTGACTCAGGTGCTGAGTAGGCGGAAGGTTGGATATAACCCGGGTTGTGCAAGTGAAGACAAAGCAAGAGAACAGCAAGATTGCAAAGAGTGGCTGACGGGCTGGAAAATAAAAAGCTCTGGCACAGTAGCAGTGAGCTTGACCAAACAGATTTATTTCCGCTTTCTGCTTTTCCCCTCGCTCCTGCTTTCCTGAGAGTCAAACATAAGAAAAAGGAAAATATTTGGGCAGACAGCAACAGAAATGGAAAGGCCACAGAATGGAGAGGCAGGAGGGGGTTTGTAAGCACAAGCTGGAGCTGGGTATGTGGCAGCAGAAGCAGCAGCAGACTTGGTCATGGGAAGGACTGCACATCAGAGAGAAGCTCCATCAGCTCGTGCTGCTCGGGGCATGGCAGGAGAACCTGCTTCCTGGGGCTGCTTTGAACTCTTAGGATGAACAGCAATCTCTCTCTATTAAAGCGTATAAAGCAAATGATAGCCATGTATTGCCTAATTTTAAAAGAATACCTTTCTATTAGTGAATGACTGTTGACTTACAAACAGGAGCTTTTGGCCAGTTTGATGCTCCTTTTTACAGCACTTTCTACATTTTGTGTTAAATTGTAGATACTTGCATACTAGTCTAAATAGAAGTGTCTGAATAACTGTAATGTAACAGAACCAAAAGCAGCCCCAAGAAGGCAAGAGCCATGCCTCATTTATTCCTGTGCCTCCTAGGACATCCCTTTGTGTTTGGTAGGCAGTCCACAAAGGGCAGGTGTGATAACTCTCAGGGGTTTACACCCTGATTATTTCTCACTCATTTCTACCTCCTCGAGAAACCTAGTTGGTCAGAAAGGTAGCTGGAAAATCAAGTTGTGGATATGCAATCTCTGTGTTTCATTTGGTAAATAATTCCAAACAAACAAACAAAAAGGCTGAGCACAGGGACTCATGCTTGTAATTCTAGCACTTTGAGAGGCCAAAGCAGGTGCATCACTTTGAGCTCAGGAGTTTGAGACCAGCTTGGGCAACATGGTACCCAGTTGTCATCTCTACAAAATACAAAAATCAGCAGAGCATGGTGGTGCCTGTGGTCCCAGCTGAGTCTTGAGGATAGCTTGAACCTGGGAGGCAGAGGTTGCAGTGAGCTGAGATCATGCTACTGCACTCCAGCCTGGGTGAAAGAGTGAGACCCTGTCTCAAAAAAAAAAAAAAAAAAAAAAAAGTAATGCAAATGGACTCACTTACTACACTGTCTGAACTCAACAAATAGTTTCTTCACTTTCTGCCTCTTTTCAGCAAGCTGGCTCTGGGTTCTAACTCCTGGAGGGTCTGCTGGAGGTATCGCATTCCAACTCAGAGCTTTGGCTACCTACCATCATTCCATCTAAAGGCTGAAAACTCATCACAGTGCTTACATAATTCTACTCAGTCCTCCTCCTACTCAGGGAGAAGCAAGGAGAGTTGGAACCAAGAGGAGACGGTATCCTCTAACTTCCAGAAGAACAGGAAAAGTATTTGTAAGTTCTAAAAAAAAAAAAAGTGCTTATATGAGTACATTTCAAACATTTTTTACTACCACTTAGAGTAAGAAATTTTACCCTATGACCCAGTAAATGCACACACATACATAAAACTAAAAGGTAAGACTCATAACTCTTACTATATGTAATGCTCTCTAATATTTTTCAATTTTACTTTTACCTGACTTTTTAATAATTCTGGTCATAATATACTAGAAGGCTTTAATGGCCCACAAATGGGTTCTGACCTGCAGTTTGAAATCATTAGCCTATGTGAATTAAAAAACAAAAGACATCGTCTTTGTTCTGTAATAGCACACAAAGTTTATCAACATGGAAAATTAATATCCATAGCGGAAAAGAAGGGTCAACAATTACCATTATTTGCAGATAATATGACTATATACCTGGGAATTCCAAGAGCATCAACTAAGAAAACTGATTAAGAATTGCATAAATTGTTGATTACTACATTTATATGTTAAAACTAATAGTTTTCCTTTATCCAACTAATAACCTGACAGAGGACAAAGAGAAAAAAACAACCATTTAGGATAAAAATAAAATAGGTAGAATACTTGGGGGGAAATTTCCAGGCTCTATATGAAGAAAAACAAATCTCTCTCCTGATAATAATCAAAGAATTGAATAGAAGGTCATGCTTTGTTCTAGGGTGAGAGGACTCAGTATTATGAAGATATAAACTTTCCCATATTAAATTTAAAATAATCATAATCAAAATACAAACAGGATTTGGGGAAAATTTTCACAAAATCATACCCAAATTTATACAGAAAAATAAATTTGTGATAAAGACCAGGAAAACTGTCAGGAAAGAATAATTGAATGGGAGCACTAACCCTGCCACATATAAAAATGTATTATAAAACTGCAGTAATTGAAACAGTTTAATATTAACCCGGAAACAGACAACATAACCATAAACAGAGTTCAGAGAAAGTTCTGCATGTCATATATGGGTATTTTAAATATGGTAAATGAAGTTCTTCAAAACTGGAGTGGGGCAAGGAGATGATAGATTAACTAATGACAGATGTTGGAAAAGCTGGCTAGCTTTTGGGGCAGAAAAGTTACAGTGGATTTCTACTTTGTTATTCTCCTAAAGAATTAAAGGGTAAGAAAATTAAACTAAAATAGCGTCAGAATAAAGTATATAAACCTTTAAATTTTTGACATGGGGAGTATTAAAGCATGATCCAAATCCTTGAAGTCATAAAAATCATGAATGAATTTGTCAATATAAAATTTAATACACATGACTACACAAAGATAGTTGTGTAAGGATGTTATTTGCAATATGGGTTGTAATTGCAAAACACTGAGAACTGCATACGTGCTCATTACTAGGGGACTGGTGAAACAAATACTACGACATAACCTAGCAGAGGATTGCTAGGCAAAAATTGATAAGAATGGGGTAGATCTAGACGTACTGACATGGAAATGTGTTAAAGGTAATATTGTTTAGTGAAAAGGAAACATTCCAAAACACTCTATACTCCTTTATTTTTAAAATCCATTTATTTTTACATATATATGTATATATACATGCATATCTTTACATACAGTATATATGTATTATTTATATTATAGTTCATTGTGTAATATATGTAGCATAATACTCTATTTAATATTCTATAACATACATTTGCTCACGTAACAATACATTATGAAGATAGGAAGTGGTTGTTATCAACTACTTATGGGAATTACAATTATGGGACTCTAGATCTTTACTTGATAGTTTATATCCTTCTATACTATTTGAAGTTTGTTTTTATCATGATCTTTAAAAAAGTAGAAAATACAAAACATGCCAGTACCATATCTAAATAAGGCATACTCCCTTTCCCCCTATTTTCTGTTCTTCATCAGTTAAAATATATAGAAACTCATTTCCTGTGGTTGAATTCTCAGGTTATTCCAGGTCACTGCAGTATACTAGCTGGCTATTGACCAAGAATTGCTAAGGAATCTGTCCTGTGCTTGCTCCAAAAATAGAACCAGTTTCTATGAGTAATGCTAACTACTGACTGGAATACAGTATCTGGAAGCCTATTACTGATATTTCTATAGACAAACTAAGCCCTGAAGTTGCCCTAAAGTGACAACGTTCATTTAAGCTTAGCTTTAAAATCCAGGTTCCCTTTACTGTGTTCTAATTATTTTTCCTGAAGAGCATGCTTGTCCAGTCTAGTTGGCAACAACATGTGTAGTATGTGACACATAAAAGCTTATTTTCAGGCTCACAAAAGAAATGTGGAAACACCAAATTAGTGAAGTTCAGACATCATTAAATTACAGCCTCAAAGAAGCCCCCAAAGCACATTTGGAAGCTCCCCCTTGGTCTCAGAAACTCTCTGTCATTTTTCTAAATGAAGGCATAAGGCAAAAAGTGGCAATGGGTGGGTGACCTCTTTCATCACTCTATGAAATCCTTCCAGATATTCCTGTAGCTGTTAAGAACTGATATTTCAGGGTTTTTTTCTTTAAAAATAATAATGGTTCAAGTTGCACGTGAGCAAACAAAAAGACGAGTTCCACCTCTTCTCAACATTTCATACAGCTCAAAATGGAAAAATGACAATCTAAATTTCCATTAGTAACTGAATGACTGGAAAACTATAGTATATGATGCAACTATTAAAAAGAGAGATAACTCTCCCTCTATTGACCTGGAAGCAAGCAAAGTATGAATATGACACAATACCATTTTCTATAAAAATAAACAACCAAAAATATGACAAGAGGTATTTGCACGCGATTGAACATGAAGAAATATATGGAAGGAGAGACACCAGGCTGTTAATGTTGACTTTAACATTGCGGAAGAAAAAAATGGAACGAAGCTAGGAAGACATGGCTAACTTTCGCTTTTGTATATCACTGAGTTGTTACAATAAGCGCACAAAATATAAAAAACATTTTAAATCATTTTTATAAATTGTAATAAAAAATGTATATTTTAAACTATCACTAAAATTAAAAATCATAAAATAAGAATATTTTAAAATACAACTAAAATTAAAAATTATAAAATAAGAGTGGGGGAACTTCTAAAAGCCTGTAAAATGGGCCACTGAGAAAGTAACACATCTTGGAAGAAAGAATCTGTGCCAGGATGACCAATTTTTACCAGATCTGAAGGCTACAGATGAAACATGACCCATAAACTCTGAAATTAATAGCAGCCCATAAACCCACAAGAGGGAAGGAACTTCACCAGTGGAGCTCAAGGTTATAGACAACGCTAGAGAACATGTATCTGATATGAGTTGAATTACGTCCCCTGAAAAAGATACGCTGAAGTCCTAACCTCCAGTATCTCAGATGTGATCTGATTTGGAAACAGTTTCTCTGTAAAGGTAATCCGTGTTGAAATGCGGTCATCGGGGTGGGCTCTAAACCAGTATGACTAATGTCTATAAAGAGGGGAAATTTGACCAGCCTGGCCAACATGACAAAACTGTCTCTTCTTAAAATACAAAAATTAGCTGGGCATGGTGGCATGCAACTGTAATCCCAGTTACTTGGGAGGCTGAGGCACAAGAATCGCTTGAACCTGGGAGGCGGAGGTTGCAGTGGGGGGTGGGGGAATTTGGTCACAGGGACAGACATTAGAAGGAAGAGAATGTAAAGAGGCACAGAAAGATCATCAATATGCTGCCACAAGCCAAGGAACACCTGGGCTATGAGAAGCTGTAAAAGCAAAGACAGGCGCCTTCCCTTGCAGGCTTGAGAAGGAACATGGGCCCGCCGACAACCTTGATTTTGGACTTGGAGCTTTCAGAACTGTGAGACAACAAATTTCTGTTTTCAGAACCACCCAGTTGGTGATACTTTGTTATGGTAGCTCCAAGAAACTAATACATTAAATTGGTGCAAAAGTCATTGCAGTTTTTGCCATTTTTTTTTTTTTAATGGTAAAAACTGCAATGACTTTTGTGCCAACCTAATAGTATTCAATAAGGTAAACTGGAAATCTCAGTGTCTTGATGTTAGCCTTATTAGATATTTTACATAATTTAGCATGTTATTAACAGGATATTCTCTGCTTGTTCTATGGACACATGCTATCTCTTTAAAAGACAGTAAGACATCTTGACCATGTCTCACTTTATAATGATAGCTAGTATTTTCATTATTTACTAAACAGTCAGCATTGCGCTGTGCATGCATTATTTTATATACGCCTCACCACAACCCTCGAGGATGTTGGTTTTATTGAAACTGTCATCCCCCTTGTGACAGATAGAAAACCTGTAGCTCAAAAAGACCAACCAATGTACTCAAGATCACGTAAGTTGAAGCCTGGACTCAAAGCTGGGTCTGAGCAACATCAAGTCTTCCGTGTGAACCGCCAGACCCCACTGCGTCTATGCAGGCTTCCCCTCGCAGGCCCAGAATGTGGTGATGTGGTCAGTAAAGCAGAGCTTTGCGATACTTTCATTCTTTAATCAAGTTGTACTGCCACTTGAAATCAAATTCTGTATATTTTGACAGTTTTTTAAAAAATTCTAGAGTCACCACTAAAGCAACTATTGAAGCAATTTTTAAAATGATAGGTAAGATTTTTCTAAGGCAGTTATTCCTAAGACATAGCAACTCAATATACAAAATTTCAACGATCAAACTCATTAAAGCAGAAACTGCTATGGAATGTGAAATCTGCAGTCTCATGGCTATAGAATCAGAAGCCCTGAGGAGGACGACACCCTGGCAACACTCCTGTCCTACTCTGAAGAGAGTTATAAGGTACCTGAGAAGGAAGGAACAGCTCAACTATATAAAGTTTGCAAATTGCAAGAGAAAAAAATTTTCTGGCCCTGAGGGAAAGACCAGCTAGCTGCTTTGTAGGTTGAATAATAAGAACTTGAGATCACACTGTCTCCACCAGTGTGATCACAGGGGACAAAAGGGAAAGGGAGTGTTACCTATGTGAAACCAAGACACTATTCTGCTCTCTTCCTATGTCATGTAAACTTTATAAATTTGGGAAATGTAAAAATGTCCAAGGAAGTGAATGTCACTGCTTGGTCAGATTTAGAGGCCAGTGAGAGTTCAGGGGAGGCTATGCCTACAGACAGATACACATCCAGTTGGATGCACAGGTGACGTGGGCAAAGTACGGTGGAGTGCTTTATTTTTCAGCCAACCACCTACCAGATACTGTTCTAGGTGCTTAACAGCATTGTCTTGTTTGTCTCATTCCACGTTACAGAGGTTCAAAGACACAAGTAACTCAGCTAAAGTCCAGAACTGAAGAATGACAGATGTGAGACTCAATTAAAATCCTTATTTACAGGCTAGGCACGGTGGCTCACGTCTGTAATCCCAGCACTTTGGGAAGCGGAGGGGAGTAGATCACAAGGTCAAGAGATCGAGGCTATCCTGGCCAACATGGTGAAACCCCATCTCTACTAAAAATACAAAAATTAGCTGGGCGTGCTGGCACATGCCTGCAGTCCCAGCTACTCAGGAGGCTGAAGCAGGAGAATCACTTGAACTGGGAGGTGGAGGTTGCAGTGAGCAAAGATTGTGCAACTGCACTCCAGCCTGGTGGCAGAGTGAGATTCTGTCTCAAAAAAAAAAATTCCATATTTACTGTTTCTATGATCCATGTTCCACATAGAAATTCAATAATACACGTTAACTGTTGATTAATTCATGTTATGACTAAACACATACATCCACTATGAATATGCCACACATATTTGCTCCATGCTTTCCAAGTAAAGGTAGCAGTAATGCATTCCTTTGTATAATTAATACAGAGATCTGTGTACCTTCCTAGAACTCACCTGGAACATCACAAGTGAGTTTGTTGATTGGCTGATTAACTAAGGTAGGAGTCTTAGAATCATTAGAACTTCAAAATAATGTCATCATTCATCATTTGCATAGCATTATATAGCTTGAAACAAGGCTTTCTTGTGCAGATGGAAGGAAACTTCTTAAACTGAAGAGTGACAGGTTTTGGAATCAGAGACTGTAATTTAAATCCTTGACTGCTACTTACTAACTTTGCCTTTGGATATCTAACTAATTCTCTAAGCCTTAGTTTCATTTGTAACAAGGCAACTCCTATTACATGTATATAAGGATTTCTGGAGTTAAAGTGAGACAATGCATCAAAGCCCTTAGCATGAGGCCAAATTAATGGAAATTATCATGTTGTCTCTGAATATGTGAAATTTAGGCTTTGATTTTTAGTCTGTGTAGACTTTCCTATTTTTAATACAAGAACAGCCTAACTACAACTTGGTTACCTGAACCTAGCGAAGGATGCTGTGTTACTATTAGTAAACTTTTAGAAACAATCATTGCAGTAGTTACAGACAAATCCATATGTGGATAGAAATCCACTTTACTTGAATGCAGATGCTGAACTCACTCAAAAAAAATTCAAGTTATTCTATGGTTATAGTCTATAAATTATCAAAACATGTGATGTCAATATAAACATGAAACTTCTGATAACATTTGAAGAAATAGTATTGATATTCTTTATCAATACTATTGATACTAGTATTGATATCTGTCAATACTATTATCAATACTTTATCAATAGTATTGATATTCTATTAGATATTCTTCAAGGGAGGATGTGTTCTTTCATTCAGCTTATGTATCAACTGTTCAAAAAGCTTTCCCTTCAAAGAATATGAAATGCCTAGACAAAGAAGATCCAGATTGCTTTCCAAAAGACTATAAATCCTTTTGTTATAATTTTCATTATAACAGAATCTACCCAGTCTTCAAATTCCCAAACTAGTATAGATTTAGTTTTCAGGTGCTGGTAAATGAAAGAAGTCTTAAACCAGCTGTCAAAAACAAAACTAACAAATAAACAAAACTGTATCAACTTTTAAGATTCCCAAGATTTGGTCAACAAAGCAATTCTGTCTATAACAAATTTAAGTTGTAAAGTGCAATTCATAGATTTTTCTATGCTTTTGAAACAGAAATGTAAACAGCTTTTGCAGAACGCAGAGTCTCAGAAAGTCCACATTAATTTCCCAAGGAGCAGAAGTTCAAACAGCCAGCAGATATAATCTTTGACTGGAGAATTCTGGTGAGCAGCCAACTCTGTTTATTACAAAGAGAACTGTGACTTTTTTGCAAGGAAAAGTCACGTTTAGGCTTCCATGAACATCCAGAGATAGCAAATTCTGCTTTTGCCACTTCTTTAGGGAATCTCAGTCAAAGACCTTGGCCAAAGAAACATGAAATGGTAGTCAGACCTCCAAAGAAATTTTGTGCAAATAACTTAAATTGTTCCCACCCTACAAAGAATAGTAAAAGGCTATCATGTTGTGAAAATGATTGCTGAAAATGAATCATGTTGTTTAATTTCAGCTCTGTGTATTAACGTGTTCTGTGCCTTGGATGTCCTGCGGTATTTAATTCCTTGGTTATTTGCGTATCAACTGCTTCCTTCAGGGATAAAAGGCAGCCTTGCAGGAAGCACTTCTACAAAGGTGAAAGTCCCCTCCTCCTTTCACCTTTCTGTCCCAGTAATATGTGGTTGGGAATGCCCTAGGGCCTGGACCACCTCTCATTAGAAAAACAAAACGCCTATTACATCATGAGTAAAAATGAGAGTCTCTCCCTACAGACCACTTGATTCTGTCTAACATGAACCAGAACTGCCACTACAAACTTCCAAAAGCTCTCGTATGCTTCGAGATTATAAATGCTCTCTGGGCTCTCAAAGCATAAATCATTGAAGATGCTCTAGTTAATTTATGGAGGCTATTTCATGAGAATGTATTTGGTATCTTTATACATCCCACTGAATAAGTTTTCTTTGTAGGAATCAGAGAGGTCTTCTCAGAGGAGACATGAAGTAGTCATGTAAAAGGCACAAATTACCTTTCAACCCACTTTCAGCAACAAATAAGTACCACTCCACACTCATTGTTTTCTCATCCGAAACCACTGAAATTAACACATTTCAGTGAATTTCTGTCCAAGCAGGCCTTGTAAGTGGCTGGGTGAAATAACTTTCTGTATGCCAGGAAGGGTCTTCTTTCCAATTTCCCTCTCCACCACATCTCTTTCTGCCAGTCCCAGGGTCAAGCTCTACCATCGGTGAAATACTCTTTTTAAGTGTTAAGAGTTTCATTTAATGCTGCCTTACACTATGAAAATGCAAAGAACTCTGGGAGAGGTATTATACTAAGCCTTTTTTCAGCTATCAACTCAGAGATTACTTCTCGGCTACCTGGAGAAAAAGGGAGGGGTCTGAGACGCCAAGGCCTCCCAAATAGAAGGAAACCTTTCTTAGTTTATTTATATTTGATATGTACTTCACCATATTATGGAAAAACAGGACGCTTTGGAATGGTACCAGCTCAGAAGGCAGAGAAAAAACTTGCAAGGTTTCTAAGGAACCCGTGCATATCTGCATCTATAGTCTGGGGAATGTCTTGCTGGGGGTCATTCATGCTCCCCTTTTCTGTGGATAGTGGAAATGTGGTGACTTCCAGAATTTGCAATGGAACAATGAAATCTTATGCCATGGTGCCATATTTAATGGCTGCTAAATGACCACCCATGCAATGGTCAATTTCCAAAGTCTGACTTCTAACTGATACACGATTACCTAGTTTCAAGGTTGGAGGGCACTTTAGAGAGCATCTAGTTCATTTGCCAATTAAAGAACTGAATTCCATCTATAGAATAAATGCAAGTCAGTGTCTAGCTTTTGCTGGAACATCTGCAGCGCTGGGGAACTCACCCACTCCATTTTCAGAAAGTTCTGAAGTTTTATTCTTATATTTTATAAAAATCGGCCTAAGACTTCTATCCATTGGTCCTAACCCAATACCTTGAGTTCCTACAGAATAAGCTAAACACCCTTTACACATGACAATTATTCAAACAGCTGAAGATAGCTATCATGCCCCCTGAGTCTTTCATTCACCAGAAATAGTGAATAATAAATACACTGCTTTTGACTTAAAGAAACTATAGCACATTCTCAGCAACTGTTAATTAATAAAGAGAATAAAAATCTTGCCAGAGGTCTTCTCTCAAAATGTAATGTGCTAATACGGCCGCCTGACCAACTGTGTCAACTTTGTCTAGCAGACATGTGCATATATAGCATGTATCTGCCTATCTGAAAAGGGTCCATGCAAAATAAATGAAAATGACCAAAGACTTTCCTTGAACAAATGACAAGGTCTGGAAGTCTCCAGACAAGGCATCACCCATGACCATTTCTGTGATCTCCCTGTGTCTCTGGGCTGTGCTCTTCTCTCTGGCAGGTGAGGAACTTGTATCCATAGTTATGGGCACTGTATGCTGGAATGAGCCCACCAAAGTGACTACCCATGACCCAACAATTTGATGAGTGCCTTCCAAACTGCTCCATGTGAATACCCTTCTCTCTGCAGTGATCCAAAGCAATTATTTACTAGTACCCCACACTACCGAAAAAACTGTTAAGTCTAAACAATGGTGAAATTCACCCTGTTATAAAAGTTATTTGGGAAAGCAAAAACAAAAGCTATACAAATGGAAGGAATTAAGAAGCAAATAAGGAAAAAGAATTATTTCATATTTCTTAAAGCAAGCAAACAAACAACAACAAAAAACCCCTAGTCTCTTTGGCTTTTTAAAGAGCCAGGCTGAGAAGTATATCAAATTTTATATCAAAAAATATGCCTAACTTCTAAATTTTACTCTTGTTAGTTCTGAAATCAATCTAAAAAAACTGTTCCAGCCTAATAAAATTTGCCCAAATAATGATTCTAAGTTGATCTACATGGTTAGCAGTGTTAACATAAATATAGATGCACAAGCAAAAAGCAAATTAATAATAATAGAATTAAGTTTTCCTAAGAGGCATGGCTCTTTCTAGTTAATGTGACATTTATAAATAAATCATGCTCTGAGTCCTTACTCTATATGCTGACATGAGGTACAAGGTGCTAACCTCAAACCAAACAGCATGACATAGGAGCCTTCTTGAATCTCTAGAATCTCCCCCAAAGAGGAACCTCTGAACTTCAGTAGGATTTATACGGAAAATGGGTAAGTGGTACCAGAAGACAGAAATGGCAGTAGCAAAGGTAAAAAGGCAGAAAAAGGTTAAGTGTTGAGGAAATGGAAAATTGTTGCTAAAACTGCTTCTCTGAAACAGGATTCTGGATTTGGAAGCTGTATTTCTAACCCTTTATAGCTTGGGCAAATCCGAGGGCCAGTAGTTTCTTCAGGATATCCAAAGACTTGGGAAGTACAGGATTGAATTTAAGTCTCAGATTCAGCATATGCTAACAGTTGGGCTTTGGGCAATAAATTTGTCCTATCTGAGCTTCAGTTTCTTCATGTATAAAATGGGGGTAATACTACCACCACTTGACTCACTGAACCTTTGAGGTGGAGATCTTTTGTCAACTACAGAGCATTAAGGAATGCAAGGGAGGTTATGTGATATTAACTGTCTATAGCAGGCAGAAATACCTTTGCCAAATGGTGGTGTGAAAAGGATTTGGAAGAGAGATGCATGAATATATTGTCGCCAGGGTGGTAGTGCTCTTCTTTTAGGCAGTCCAAACGGACTGGGAAAACAGCTGAAACAGAGAATCTCTTGTCTAAGTCAGTCCTGGTCTGGCTGGGTTCATTTTTAACATTTCCTTGGAGGTAGTAAATGGGAATGTACCTTCTAAGTGCTATCTGCTCATCTGGAAGAACTCTCTGTCTCTGTAACACAGGAGTGTCTAATACTTTCAGAATAAGGCTTCCTAGAGTCTACAACTAGAGTTTCCAAAAGTAAAAAACTGGCTGTTTATCAATCCATTTCAAAGGATCTGGGTAATTAGTCATTAGTTATTAATTAGTCACAGCATGCTATGGAGGAACCATCAGGTAATTGTTAGCAAATGCCTATTTGAGCATCTACTGTATGCCCAGTTCAGTTCTGGGTGCCTCATGTTAGGAAGAGCCCCCAAAACTGGAAAAGCCTCCAGAAAATAGCCAGGAGGGTAAAGGATTTTTGATGATCATTTGAAGAAACTGATTATGCATCATTTGGAGAAGACAACACATGATAGCTATGTGCAAATATTCAGAGGCTGGCAGATGAAAAAATGACAGAACAAAGGCCGATGAACAATTATTATAGAGACTCCAATTTTATCTACATTCAAGAATGAACTTTCTGACAAAATGTATAAATGAAATGTGTTTCCATAAGTTGCCTGTCATTGGAGGTGTTAAAAATTGCCCCTGAATGATGGTTCGTGTGGAATATTGATTATCGAATACAGGATTATACCTTCTTTGTTTCTTTTTTTTTTTGGTAGAGACAGGGTCTCATTCTGTTGCCCAGGATGGAGTGCAATGGAATGATCACAGCTCACTACAGCTTCGAACACCTGGACTCAAGTTATCCTCCTGCCTCAGTCTCCTCAGTAGCTGAGATGAAACAAGCATGTGCCACCATGCCTGGCTAGTTTTTTTAAACTTTTTTTTGTAGAGATAGGATTTCGCTTTGTTGCCCAGGCTGGTCTCAAATTCCTGGCCTCAAGTGATCCTCCCACCTTGGCCTCCCAAAGTGCTTGGATTACAGGCATGAGCCACCACATCTGGCTTGAGTTTTTTTTTTTTTTTTTGCAATGGAGTCGCGCTCTATTGCCAGGCTGGAGTGCAGTGGTGCAGTCCTGACTCACTGCAACCTCTGCCTTCCGGGTTCAAGTGATTCCCTTGCCTCAGCCTCCCAAGTAGCTGGGACTACAGGTGCATGCCACCACACCCAGCTAATTTTTTTTTTTTCTTAGTAGAGACAGAGTTTTGCCATGTTGGCCAGGCTGGCCTCGAACTCCTGACCTCAGGTGATACACCCACCTCAGCCTCCCAAAGTGCTGGGATTATATATAGGCGTGAGCCACTGCACCCAGCTGGGATTGTACTTTCTAAGGTCCTTTTCGGTGCTGAGCTCCTATGAAGAGAAATACAGAGAATACCGTAGAGAGAAAAAATTAGTCTTGAGTTCTTTGGGTCTGATCTGGAAGAAAAAAGAGAGTATAGGTATTAAATAGGAGAGAGACATGATAAAAGTTACAACTGAAGGCCGAGTGCAGTGCCTCACACCTATAATTCCAGCACTTTGAGAGGGTGAGGTGGGTGGATCACCTGAGGTAAGAAGTTCGATACCAGCCTGGCAAACACGGCAAAACCCATCTCAGCTTAAAATACAAAGATTAGCTGGGTGTGGTAGTGTGTGTCATAGTGGTAGCTACTCAGGAGGCTGAGGTAAGAGGATCACCTGGGCCCCGGAAGTCAAGGCTCTAGTGAACCATGATTGCGCCACTGCACTCCAGCCTGGGTGATAGAGACCCTGTCTCAAAAAAAATTGATTAATTAGTGAAAATTAAAATTAAAAATGGGTTAATGTCAGTACATACCCCATAGGGTTGTGAAGAGGAACAAATCAGTTAATATATGTAAAGGAGCCAGATGCAATGGTATGCACCTGTAGTCCCAGCTACTTAAGAGGCTAAGGCAGGAGCTGAGCCCAGGAGTTCAGAGCTGCAGTGAGCTAAGATCATTGCACTTCAGCCTCTGTGATGGAGCAAGACGACCCTGTCTCTTAAAAAAAATTACGCGTGTGTGTGTGTGTGTGTGTGTGTGTGTACAAAGAAGTTAAAATAGCACTGGCACAAAGCACCATAGAAGTGTTAGCTATTATTATTGCTGCTGCTGCTATTGTTGTTGTTGTTGTTGTTGTTGTTATTATAAAATGGCTCCCAAGGCCAGGCACAGTGGTTCATACCTGTAATCCCAGCACTTTGGGAGGCCAAGGCGGGTAGATCACTTGAGGTCAGGAGTTTGAGACCAGCCTGGCCAACATGGCGAAACCCCATCTCTACTAAAAACACAAAAATTAGCCAGGCATGGTGGCAGGTGCCTGTAATCCCAGGTACTTGGGAGGCTGAGGCAGGAGAATCACTTGAACCCAGGAGACGGAGGTTGCAGTGAGCAAGATCGCACCACTGCACTCCAGCCTGAGCAACAAGAGTGAACCTCTGTCTCAAAAAAAAAAAAAAAAAAAAAAAGACCGCCCAATGAGGCTTCAGTGACCAACCTTCCTGGTTTGCCTGAGACTTCAATGTTTCCCAGGACACAGGACAGTCCCAGGCAAACCCTGACGGCTGGTCACCCTAAGCGGCCTCAAAATCTTACATCACTCACTCCACTGAAGGTTGCTACTGAGATGCAGATGCTATCAGAAGGCTGTTGGATGCACTTTAAACTATTAGCATTCCTTAACAACATATAATGAGATCATCAACTTAGCAACATTCTGAGAACGTGAGCCACAGGAAAGATACATTCTGATGGACAACCAGCAGGCAGAAAAAGATCCAAGTTTCAGCATGTGTCCTGAGCAGCCAAGGGCTTCAGCAGGGCATGAAGCATCTGGCACAATGGGGTGGAAAGGTGCCAGCATGTCCTATGGGGAGGAGAGAAAGAAAAACGAAAACACCATCCCAGGGATATAAGCTGTTTCTCCCTTACAATTCATCAGAAACCATCATTAGGGGCAGGGTGCTTTCCTAGCAGTGTAAGGAGCTCTTCAAGAGATCCTTATGGAAGAAATATTATTATGACTCTGAAGGATGGTGGTGACTCTGAGTCCTTTAAAAAATAGTATCTGAGCAAATTCTGGTGTCCTGTGCCATAAATCCTGGTGTGACATGTGCTCACAGCCTGAGATTTGATTTCAGTCCAATCCCCTAAGGAGAGACACCGGATGAAAAACATTCTGTGTATGGTAGATGTGAAAAAAAAAAAAAAAAAGAACAGTCATCAGAAAAAGCAACCCCACTGAAAAGAATGGATTAAACCACATCTCCAGAAGGAGAGCCCTCCACGGCCTGCAGAAGGTACTTCACAGTTGGTAGTGTCATCCTGGAACACAGGGTCACCCAGGTGATACAACAGCGATGGAGCTACACAGGCATGGGAACAGAAGATGTCCAGGGCTTGCTTGCCTTTTAAGATCCACTGCTCTGTATACCTGCAAAACAGTGGTTCTGGAACTTCAGAGTGCAAAGAAGAATCACGTGGGGTATTTAGAAAAAATGCTGCTCCCTGCTGCCCCTAGTGGATCCTGAGTGGGGTTCCAGAAACCACATTCCTAACCAGTTTCCGAGGGGTGGATTCTACTGCAGAATGGCCTGTGGACCACACTTTAAGAAATGCTGCTGTAGGAATTCTGGATCACACATAGACTAAGTAACTACAGAAACGGGTCCCAAGTGGCCTGAGAATGTCTATGCACTTTTCAAAAGCGCTGCTGGAAATGTTTACTGTGGGGTTCCCTTGGTAGGGAAAAGGTTCTTTCATTTGCAAAAAGCTGTGAGGTCTTCTGGTCTGGAAGCAAGGCTTCTTTTGGGAGTGGACACTGCCAGTTCCACTTGCCTCATCTGAGCCCACCCAGCACTTCCTGCAGGTACCTGCCCTGGAGCCCAGCAGAGAGACAGACAAGATCAGATTTCACTCACTATTCTGAGAATGTCTATTTGTTGGCTGATAAGTCCCTGGTTTATAAAAACAAGCCGCAGTAGCTTAAAAAGGGAAGAAAAGGCAAACCAGAGTGCAGAAATGGCAGCACACTGAGGAGTCTTTTCTTGGCTGAGGCTTTCGGAGGTAGGTGAGGGCATTCTGGTGCTCCACTGGGGAGCTCAGGCCTCCAGGATGCCATTGACTCACTTGGTGGCTTTCTGGGGCTTTCAGTTTTTGGCATGCATAAGGCAATGTGGGTATAGATAATAGCGTCATTAGTGTATTTATTGCATTTAGATTGGTTGCCTTAAAATTCCTCATGAAACTAGGAACAAACCATGTGTCTTTTTTCTTAGAGATCTCAATTTTAAAAGCTTTGCTACCCCAAAGCCAGCATTTCCTAAGTGAGCCTTGCAGTTTAGCTGCAATCAAAAGGTAGTGGCATCACCTAGCAAAGGTACAAATTATGTAACCTGGGACAGTTAAGCAAAAGGCAGAAGACAGCCACTCCCACTTCAGTCTGGATGTCCCTTTCTGTACTCTGACCTGGAGGTCCTAAAAACAGTCCAGACCAGGCACAGTGGTTCATCCCTGTAATCCCAACACTTTGGAGGCCAAGGAGGGTGATCACTTGAGCCCAGGAGTTTGAGACCAGCCTAGGCAACACAGGGAGATCCCTATCTCTATAAAAAATATACAAAAATGAGCCAGGCATGGTGGCTCACGCCTATAATCCCAGCACTTTGGGAGGCTGATGTGGGAGGATCATGAGATCAGGAGTTTGAGACCAGTCTGACCAACATGGTGAAACCCCATCTCTACTAAAATACAAAAATTAGTTGGGCATGGTGGTGCTCACCTGTAATCCCAGCTACTTGGGAGGCTGAGGCAGGAGAATTGCTTGAACCCAGGAGGTGGAGGTTGCAGTGTGCCGAGATTACACCACCACACTCCAGCTGGGAGTCAGAATGAGATTCCTAAAAAAATAATATGTATATGAGAGGATCCAAGATGGCTGAATAGGAACAGCTCTGGATTGCAGTTCCCAGCAAAAACGCAGAGGGTGAGTGATCACCGCATTTCCAAATGAGTTTTTACTGCCCACAGACCAGGAGATTCCCGGGCGGAAAAGCACCACGAGTTTCCAGTGCAGCTGTTTCAGCCGGTGAAGCGGGTCTCCGCACAAAAACTCACACAAATCCAGGTGCCATTTCAACTGGTGACTGGAACACCTAGGAGACAGAGTTGCCCGTTCAACTGAAAAAAAGGGGGCTGAAACAGGGAGCCAGGTGATCTGGCTTGACTGGTCCCACCCCACAAAGACCAGCAATCTGAAACGCTCTGCATTGAGAGTTTCACAGCAAGCAGAGCTGGACCTGGGACAGTCTAGCTCTGTGGTGGGAAGGGCGTCCGCCATTACCAAGGCAGTCTGCCATTACAGAGACAGTCTGCCATTACTGAGGCAGACCACCATTACCGAGGCAGTTCTAACTATACCTCTATAAACAAAACTACAAGGAAGTTCACACAGAAGCTGGGCAGAGCCCATGGCAGCTCAACAACGCCTCTGCTGGCAGACTGTGACTAGGCTACCTCCTCGCCAGGCAGGGTATCTCTGAAAAAAGGCAGCAGAATGACAGGAACTTATAAATAAAGCCCCACCTTCCTGGGACAAAGCACCTGGGAAAAAAAGGCAGTTATGAGTTCCGCTGCAGTGGACTTAAATGTACCTGCCCAGCAGCTCTGAACAGAACAACAGAGCTCACGGCTTAGCACTTGAGCTCCTATAAAAGACAGACTGTCACCTCAAGCAGCTCCCTGACCCCCATATAACCAAAGAGATACCTCATAAAGGAGGGCTCAGACTGACATCTGGCAGGTATTCTTCTGGGAAAAGATAACAGAAGAAGAAACTGGCAGCAACCCTTACTGTTCTACAGCCATTGCAGGTGATCCCCAGGCAAGCAGGGTCTGGAGTGGACCTCCAGCAGTCCTACAGCCGGGGGGCTTCACTGTTAGAAGGAAAACTAAGAAACAAAAAGAAATAACTTCATCAGCAACAAAAAAGACATCCACTCAGAGACCCCATCTGAAAGTCACCAACCACAAAGACCACAGGTAGATAAGTCCACAAAGATGAGAAGAAACCAGCGTAAAAAGGATGAAAATACCCAAAACCAGAATGCCTCTCCTCCTCCAAGGGATCACAACTCCTCACCAGCTAGGGAACAAGGCTGGATGGAGAATGAGTCTGATAAATTGACAAAAACAGGCTTCAGAAGGTGGGTAATAACAAACTTCTCTGAGCTAAAAAATCATGTTCTAACCCAAGGCAAAGAAACTAAGAACCTTGAAAAAAGGTTTGATGAAATGCTAAGGAGAATAAACAGCTTAGAGAGGAATATAAATGAATTCATGGAGCTGAAAAACACATGAGAACTTTGCGAAGCATACACAAGTTTCAATAGCTAAATCAACCAAGCAGAAGAAAGGATATCAGAGACTGAAGATCAACTCAATGAAATAAAATGAGAAGGCAAGATTAGAGAAAAAAGAGTGAAAAGAATTGAACAAAGCCCAAGAAATATGGAATTATGTGAAAAGACCTAATCTACATTTGATAGGTGTACCTGAATGTGACGGAGAGAATGAATCCAAGCTGGAAAACACTCTTCAGGATATTATCCAGGAGAACTTCCCCAACCTAGCAAGGTAGGCCAATATTCAAGTCCAGGAAATACAGAGAACACCACAAAGATATTCCTCAAGAAGAGCTACTCCAAGGCACATTATCGTCAGATTCACCAGGGTTGAAATGAAGGAAAAAATCTAAGGGCAGCCAGACAGAAAGGTTGGGTTACCTACAAAGGGAAGCCCATCAGACTCACAGCAGATCTCTCAGCAGAAACCCTACAATGGGGGCCGATATTCAACATCCTTAAAGAAAAGAACTGTAAACCTAGAATTTCATACCCAGCCAAACTAAGCTTCATAAGCGAAGGAGAAATAAAATCCTTTACGAATAAGCAATTGCTCAGAGATTTCATCACCACCAGGCCTCCTTTACAAGAACTCCTGGAAGAAGTACTAAACGTAGAAAGGAACAACCAGTACCAGCCACTCCAAAAATGTACCAAATGGTAAAGAGCATCGACACAATGAAGAAACTGCGTCGACTAATGGGCAAAACAACCAGCTAGCATCAAAATGGTGGGATCAAATTAACACATAACAATATTAACCTTAAATGTAAATGGGCTAAATGCCCCAATCAAAAGACATAGACTGGCAAATTGGATAAAAAGTCAAAATCCATCGGTGTGCTGTATCCAGGAAACCCATCTCACATGCAAGGATGTACATAGGTTCAAAATAAAGGGATGGAGGAAGATCTACCAAGCAAATGGAGAGCAAACAAAAGCAGGAGTTGCAGTCCTAGTCTCTGATAAAATAGCCTTTAAACCAACAAAGATCAAAAAGGACAAAGAGAGGCATCACATAATGGTAAAAGGATCAATGCAACAAGAAGAGCTAATGATCCTAAATATATACACGCCTAATACAGGAGCACCCAGATACATAAAGCAAGTTCTTAATGACCTACACAGAGACTTAGACTCCCACACAATAATAGTGGGAGACTTTAACACTCCACTGTCAATATTAGACAGATCAACAAGACAGAAAATTAACAAGGATATCCAGGACTTGAACTCAGACCTGG